>NW_019060229.1:188615-217654 GCF_000696155.1 Zootermopsis nevadensis
CTCGTCTGATAGACCAGCTGTCCTTATTTACGTTTGTCGTGACTTTCTTTAGTACCGTCATTTAAATTCCGGGATACTGCATAAATTAGGCCATGAACATTTCCTTCCACATCCTCTAAAATTCATTGTTTAATAATTATCCAGCGTTGTTAACCTTTCATAAATAGATCCTTGATATAAATATAAAAAGTGCTTGATTTTAATAATAATTAATACGTAAATTATGATATTTGGTTACTGTAACATAATTAATTGTCACGCGCTGTCTGAGGCATCATGCTTCGGACCGGTGATACGGAATGCGCGCTGGTTCGAGTCTCGGGGGAGAAGAAATTTTCTCATGAGCTTTCGACCAGTGTATGGGACCGGTGCCAACCCAGCATCGTGAGGAAATTGGGGAGCTACAATGAGTAGCGTAATCCGGTCAGGAAAACTAGCAATGGCTGGGGGTTCGTCGTGCTGACCACACGTCACCCTATATCTGGTTGGATGATCGTTCACCTCTGCTTAGACATGTGAACGTGAGGCCAGCAGTCAAGCTAGTCGGCTTTGGCTCTCTGGAGCTGTTACGCCACGGATTTAATTTTTTTAACATAATTAATTATAAATTTTATGTGGATTTTAATGTTAAAAGACGTAAAAAAGGCGTTTACATAAGTAAGTTTTCCAATTTTTTGCCATTTTCATAACGGAAAAGTCTATTGTGTTGTTAATAACTTCGAAATTTAGCAAGATTTTTTTCACACATAAACTAAGGCACGCACATTGCTGTCCTTAGTTCAGTCAACGACTGTAATCTTGAGAGTTGTAAAGAATGTATGAAGCCCGTAGCGTTAAAGGCAGAAGCTAAATTTCCTCCTTCCTCCCTCATCCCGCAAGTCTCAAGATTACAGTCGTGGACTGTAATGTGTAGTACTGGTACCATGAGACGTCGTGGTCATATCGTTAGTACGCCCTTTGTGGAGTCTTAGGTTTGATTCTCTAGTCGGAGGCTGTCGTCTGTTCCTACAGGTAAATGGTATATTAATGCTGATGCCACAACAAGACCTCGTTGGGTCGCCAGTAGGTTCAGCTCCGTGTTCATAACATACGCAAACTCTTCACAACATCATAATTGCTCATCACATTATACTTTAGGCACAATTTAAAAAAATAGAATAAAATATAATAGGCTTTGAAAGGTTGGCGCAACATAAATATTTGTGGCATAAATAGGAATATAAATTGTATGTGTAATTTAGGAGTACTTATTTATTATCTTATAGACTCTATAAGCGCCACCACGCCCTGTTAAGGGTCAAGGACAGAGGAGAAGTATACCCTATAAAAATTACCCCAGTAAAGATAATATTAATATGGTTAATAACTCAGTAAATTTTCTTCCAACATCGATGGAATTATATGCGTGGAAATAAATGCGAACAATTATTCGTCAAACGCTTAAAATTCTATTATGTGCGGTCTGCGGAGCACGCTGTATTAGCGTACGAAAAATATCAGTTTTGCTTTAAAAGCCTAAGACAGTTTATGTTTAGCTTTGGCGTGTGTATTTGTATTACTGACTTTGTTTTATTAGGTTTATGTAAGAGTGTAAATATTCGTCTCATCTGTCATCTCGCGATTTCTTACTCCTTCGTCTTTTACCTCTCTTCGTGTCACAAACAGCAAGCAATCCGCGGACTAAGTCTCGCTTACTCCGGCATCTTGTTAACTTAAGTCACGTTCTTTCCTGTATTTTGCTGTTTATGATTTTGCACTTGGACAGACAACATTATGCTCAAAAACGTAAACGAAGAAAATTATTTTCTGGACATTAACCATCGTTCCGGATTAAATAAAACACGACTTTTCGGAGAGAGGAGTCTATCTCCGTCTTCAGGTAAAACCTATTCTGTTGGGCCCAAACGATAGAGCTAGTCCTTATCTCCCTATAGGACGGAGATAGGCTCCAATCTCCGAAACGTCGTGTTTTATTTAATCTGTAACGATGGATAATGTCCATACAACAGTTTGCTTCAACAACGCACCATCGATCACAATCCTTCAGAATTAAAAAAAAACGTAAATATAAAAGTAACGTAAAGTAAAGAAAATTTGTAAGGTTGTGGCACTAGAAAAGGTGCGAAGATTCAATTCGTGTTTTGTTTTAAAGTCTAAATGTCCATTGGTGTTTAACATCAGTGCTCTACTTTCCGGCGATATTTTATTATTTCACACAGTTTGTTCATAAATAAATATTACAGCATATGGTATTTTATTTACTTAGAATTTCCACGGTCGCGTTTCCCCTGTTCTCATTAATCCTATATAAAACTAGGTTCATTTAACGCGGATTCTCGAACGCGCTACCATCGAGAACATATCCCTCGCGTTAGACGACAGTAATATAAAAATTCGGGTAAATAACTACATTTGATTTTCTCCTGAGGATATTTCAAGTGGAATCCCTGTGCTCTTTGGCACTGAGAGACTGCTGTCGTGTCTGCCTCTGACAAGACTCGATTACGAAACGTCTGAAGTCCAGATGTATCAAGGTCTCTCCGTGCTAGAGTACTTGTCAGAAAGATCATAATTCCTTTCTGATTCCACTGCATGAAGACACATGTACGCCCTCGTGTATTTTAGGGTTGGAATTTCTGTTTCATTTCGTGACCTATTCAAGTAACCTGTTGTATGACCTTTCTAGACCTACTTCCCCCATTTTTTAGTTGGGCGGAGGATTCTACTGAACATCTACCATCATACTTACCGCCCTGTGACTGCATTTATATGGAATAATCTTACATAACTGATTTTGCTTTGTAAATTAAACTCGATTTTGTCTATGTCATGCCATTGGTATTTCATTTATCAGTGACGAAGAAGAGAGATGCCTCCAGACAGAATACCGTTCATGCTTTTTCCCAGTGTATTTATATCCTATGTAGGATTTGAGGTTTTCACTGCGGTGAGTCTGAAGATGTCTGTCTTCTAGGATTTGTGCCGTGTAATCTGGTAGAAGTTTACTGACGTTTCAGAGGTCCTCGCTGCCTCCATCATCAGGGCGCAGTTAACTGTGCTTCCCACTGCACAATAATTTCCACTTCAAACTTTACTGAGGAAATGGCTGCAGTTATACTCCGTTCAAATATCCGAACTTTTATCTGTATAAACTGCGCAGTTTACTAATTTTATACCAAATTTCTGACGTCGCAGTTAATTTAAGCATTTGAATGGATCGTGTGTGTGGGGGGTGGGGGGGGTTCTTAAGAATGTAATAAGGCTCAAATCGTGTAGTTTGACGAAGTCTTCTTTGCGGTAAGTTTGAATTTCATTAACGATTTTCCGTCTGCGTGTACTGATGAAACGGAAATCCTATTTAGATCCGCGGATGAAAAAATTGTGAGTTGCGAGAGATGATTTAGTGTTTTCCGTGTATTGTTTGAAACCATTAAAATTCCTAACACTGTTTTTAAATTCATTTCCTCTACCTTGACCTCGATTCTCTTTATAACAATAGACTACTACTTATCGATTCATCGAGCTAGTCACGGGTATTTGGATACAAACAACAGAATTATTTGTAGGCGTTATTAATTCGTAACATATTATGTGTTAATGTTTTTAATGAATATGTATTATACTAGACATAACATTTAAGAATAAACAAAAGAATGTATATAATACAAGACATCTATGTAAATCAATATCATATTTGTAAAAGAGCAATACATAATGAAGTTCACAGGTGCTTATAAATACAAACAAGAAGAGACAACAATAATTAAGGAAAAAGTGATATACTTAGAAATTTAAAAAAAGCTGGTCAGGAAAATTATTGTGACAAACACCACAAAATGCTAAAATTATATGTAAAATTATGACTTATGTATTATAATATACGGCTGTGAAACATTGCGACTTTTGAAGTAAAGTACCAAGAGAATATGGTAACTCAAAAGAAATAAAGTAAGTGGACTACAATTGAAATAATACCTAAAGCAGCACTTGGCGATGTTGAATATCTCCTTGCATTATTATGGTAGTGAAACCGAATAAATTTCTGAAGATTTAAATAATATTGGAAGGAGAAACGTATGATTTGAGGTTTTTACAGCGATGACGGAGGCAGTATGACCTCTGAAACGTTAGTAAACATCGACCAGACTACACGGCGCAACAACCCAGAAGACAGAAATCTTCATACTCTGATGACGGAGGCAGTATGACCTCTGAAACGTTAGTAAACATCGACCAGACTACACGGCGCAACAACCCAGAAGACAGAAATCTTCATACTCTGATGACGGAGGCAGTATGACCTCTGAAACGTTAGTAAACATCGACCAGACTACACGGCGCAACAACCCAGAAGACAGAAATCTTCATACTCTGATGACGGAGGCAGTATGACCTCTGAAACGTTAGTAAACATCGACCAGACTACACGGCGCAACAACCCAGAAGACAGAAATCTTCATACTCTGATGACGGAGGCAGTATGACCTCTGAAACGTTAGTAAACATCGACCAGACTACACGGCGCAACAACCCAGAAGACAGAAATCTTCATACTCTGATGACGGAGGCAGTATGACCTCTGAAACGTTAGTAAACATCGACCAGACTACACGGCGCAACAACCCAGAAGACAGAAATCTTCATACTCTGATGACGGAGGCAGTATGACCTCTGAAACGTTAGTAAACATCGACCAGACTACACGGCGCAACAACCCAGAAGACAGAAATCTTCATACTCTGATGACGGAGGCAGTATGACCTCTGAAACGTTAGTAAACATCGACCAGACTACACGGCGCAACAACCCAGAAGACAGAAATCTTCATACTCTGATGACGGAGGCAGTATGACCTCTGAAACGTTAGTAAACATCGACCAGACTACACGGCGCAACAACCCAGAAGACAGAAATCTTCATACTCTGATGACGGAGGCAGTATGACCTCTGAAACGTTAGTAAACATCGACCAGACTACACGGCGCAACAACCCAGAAGACAGAAATCTTCATACTCTGATGACGGAGGCAGTATGACCTCTGAAACGTTAGTAAACATCGACCAGACTACACGGCGCAACAACCCAGAAGACAGAAATCTTCATACTCTGATGACGGAGGCAGTATGACCTCTGAAACGTTAGTAAACATCGACCAGACTACACGGCGCAACAACCCAGAAGACAGAAATCTTCATACTCTGATGACGGAGGCAGTATGACCTCTGAAACGTTAGTAAACATCGACCAGACTACACGGCGCAACAACCCAGAAGACAGAAATGTTCAAAATACAACGTGCCTTTAAAATTATGACTGGACAAATCTGTTAGATGTGGCCACTTGGAAGGAAGGCACGTAGATGAGAAAATCATGTTAAAATGGAACCTCGAAACAATTACGGTCTTCTGAGATGAATGTTATGAGCTATCGAATTCTGTGACTCTTACTTACTCGTAAATTTAAAGAATTTATTTTAGATAACGTTGATGAACCTTGGAATTCTGTAACTGTTGCGTCTTTAAAGAACGAGCACGTACACGACAGACGCCCTGAGGTGCATTGTCCCACGCTAGTTGCTGGGCTCACAAGACACGTACTATTTTTTAGTAGGCCGTGGTCACTTCAATGATTACAGTTGTGCACTAAATGTCTGGATGAAACGCTAATGTTCCATTACAAGACGGTCCTGAACTGCTCGTTTATATAGAACTTAGGACAGTCACGTCCTGTACGGAGAGGGTAATTGTAAAGGAAAGGTTGCAGAAAATTTAAAAATTCATATATTTTAAGGAGAATACCGTAATTATATTGTAGCTCCTTAATAATTTGTTGCGTCCGTGTCATTGGAAAGACAACGTGATGCAGACAGTATTTATGTCACACAGAATGTAATGGTTTTCAATATCACTCAGCGACAGTGATTCCAAAATGTCAAGTTTTGACTTAAAAGGTCGCCACCGCCCTTGGACCAAATTTCTCATGTTCACTATATTCTTAATTGAATCTGTACACTCTGAGAACTAATGCTGGAAACAATTTAACGTTATCACTTATGTATGTATGCATTGTTTACTTTATTTAGCTATACTTTTAGTTCCTTAAATTGTTTAACATCGAATTACAAGACAATTAGTGAATAATGAATTCTAAAGTATATGGAAGGAAGAGACCGTGCATTAGGAAGATTTTGCAAGAAGGTCCTATTGATACCAGGGGTTGCAGCAAATGGGGTAGCCGAGGTGAAACTGGGGAGAGACAGCAGGAGGAGCAAGGTTTTAGGATTGGTCACAAAATTTTGGTTAAGGATTTTGCAAATGGGCAGGGAGGATTTAGTAAGGGGATGCTACGACTGGCAGGTATGGAACTTGAAAATTGGGGGATGGGCTAAGGGGGTAAAAGAGGAATTAGAAAATTGGGGTTGGGGTATATTTGGCAGGATCCACAAGGAAGAAGTGTGGGCAGAACGTGTGAAATTTTAAAGGAGGGGTGCAACGCCATAGAACGACAGAACGTTTTTGCTAAAATTAGAGAAAATAGATCATTGGCGTTGTACGGGGAGATGAAATCAGGGCGGGGTAGACAGGGTTACATTGGTTGTTGTACAAGGGGGGGGAGGGAGGGGTGGGCATGGTTCAGAGCGGGTATTTGGAAGCTGAGAGGGATGAGGGGGGCATGGATGAAAGAATATGCCCTTTATGCGGGGCGGAAGAGAACGAGATTCACATACTATTAAAGTGTATGGAAACCGGGAGGTGGAGGGAACGGCTCCTGAGGAACAAGTGGTTCACCGTTGGTGAAGAGTTGGCCTTCAAGAAAATTTTAAGCTGTACGAATGACAGGAAGGTCAGGGATGTAGGGAACGTTCTGTACAAAGTAAGATGTAAAAGGCATCAAAATTAGGAATTTAGAACTGCCACTGGGATAGAAGGCACGAGAGCAATAAGAAAGAGTTATGTAAATAGTATTAGGGATTAAGGAATAGTCATGTAGAGTAGCATTAGTGAATAGTTGTAGTAAGAAGTAGTACTAATAGTGCTACGTATGTAAGGACTGTGGCCGTGAAAACTTGGTGTTAGGCGGCCACAGATCTCTATATATAGTTCTAAACCAAATATATTATACTATTATTATTATTATTATTATATGTTACTATCTTGGAATTTAACTTGAAGGACTGAGGAAAATCATGATAAATCTGAGTCGTGATAATGTCCATATCGATATCTGAATTCTAAACCCCGAGAATATGAAGCAGGAGTGCTAACCACTTAGCAGCTGAGATCGGTCTCCAGCGTGTTATTAACTTACAAAGGAACTATTTTATTTTTTTCATTTGTAGTGTTCTGTCTGACGACAGGTCCATATGAACAGGATCCTTCCCTCCTTTTCTCGGACTGGGACCTGTTCATATACGTTCTTGGCAGATGATCCAGAAGTGGTTTGCCATTGCCTTCTTCTGTGTGTGAATGGAGTAATTGTTGGGATGCCACGGAGAAACCGGGGAAGCCCCCGGAGGAAACCTCCGTGTTGCCTAGACCACGGCCTTGCCCAACACAAGTTATAAATTCGTGCACCGCCGGGAATCGAACCCGAGACCCCAGGATTACAAGGCCAGCGTTCTAACCGCTAGAAATTATTTCAGATACTACAGCCTGGCTTTACACAATTCTGAGTCGGTTCCACCTGGCTCACATTGTCAGAGGCTTTTTTCCCAAAGAATCCATCTTAATGTATTTATTTCATCTCCTTTCAGGTCACCCAGTGTTGTGTAGTGGTTAGCGTTAATTCCTTGCATTCTGATGTGCCGAGTTCTAGTTTTGTCTGTTAAATCAGCTGCCCTAACATTTTTCTTGACTTTCTTTACTGCATCCATAAATATCGTAAGCTAATAGACGTTATCTTAAACTAGGTCATCAGTCCTGCTTTCCACATAGTACCTAACGAAATATTTATAGTGACACTTCATATCGATTTGATAGAATTAACGCTGTTTATAAAGTATCTTTAAATAAGCTAAGAATCATTATCGATTTTCGAAGTTCTCGCTGTCTAGGAGATTTTGAGGCAAAAGTTCTCATTTATTAAATACGTATCGGGCTACCAGTCGTGTACGGTGTTAAAGGTATTCTGAGGACATGGACAAAAATGGTTCTCGAAACGTTGTTGTGTTCTTCGTTAAGCCACCTTACATGACTGGTAGCCCGAGAAGGCTCTCCACTTATCGAAGGCTATTTCCCAGGAATAAAGCTGTCGGAAAAAAAGATCACCATTCCCTCGATTTAGCGCCAAAGTAACATTTACCGCCACTCCCCCGTGCATCGTAATGGCGTAGTGCCACATACAATTGACTTGTGTTTTATTAATGGGCTCATGCTGGAATCCACGTGATTTTAAACCCGAAAATTAAAAAAGTTTATCCCGAAAATATTTTATATTAAATATGACTTGACAGAAGATGATAATAATTTGAATGATTTTGTACCTATTTTAATTCTCGTATTATAGAACATTTAAAATAAAATGTTATTGTTCATGATAATTCTGGAAGAGAATGGAAATCTAAACTCTAAGAAAGATTAAATAATATGTGAACATTTTAGCAAGAAGTTCCTCTTATAAAACCTACCTTAACATTGTAGTTGCTTTAGTTTTACAAGTCTTGTATCGTTAATGCTGAACTTATGTAATGAAGGCTACAGTAACCGAAAACAATTAAACTAAATTTAGCTCATGGGTCAGCTTGCCGGACTCGTGGATACATTCTTATACAATAGAATCCTTCTCGATTCAGAATTTGTTTAATTTTTGCAATTGTAAATGCGTTACAGATTATGATGATGATAATGATAGCTGGTAGTGGTGGTAATATTAGTGTCTGTAGCAGTAGCAGTAGTCGGCGTTCATTTTGAGGGGAGACGTGTTATTCCACTTCCATTGATATTGGTTCGCATTAAATCTACCTGCAGACAGTACGTACAACCTAACTCCATTAATTCAGGAGTTGTCACTCTGAAACTGAAAGTTAAATATACAACTTATTCAGGAGCCATGTTATTTTATATCCTACAAGAACGTACATTAAGTTAGTTGCATAATTTCCGTATTAATATACGTAATTTTAGTATCCAGTATTAAGAGGCGCTGGTGTCGTTTCACCATACAAATTTCTGTGCCCACCGTGCTATTGTAATCTCTTGTAGGGAACTGAAAGTTACAAGGTTCGGGTGGGGTATATTTTCAGAACATTCACACCAATTTCCTTGAAAATCGGTCCACCTGTTCAGAAGACAGAATGAGTAATGCAACATTTATACTGCATCTGTTAGAAAATAAAATGACGTAATGGTATTCCAGTCCGCTGATGGTATATGATTTGTATGCGATCTTTATTAGTATATGCACTTGTATTAAATATTACAGCATTAAATAATATAAAACAGTTATAAAAACACGATTACAAAGTGTAAGTTACAAAGACAAGTTAGTAGAATCTTATGTACATAATTGAGTATTGTTCGTACAGTAATATGTTACAAAAAGTTATAAAATATAAATATTTTAATGTCCATTTTTCCTGAAAAGAAAGAAGTTTCGTTGTTTATTATTTAACGAAATTCCACACCATAAAATGTTAAGGAACTCCATCAGTTGTTAATTAATAGAAATTATCTGGGTTCTAAAATGATTCATGTCGTAAATTGACTCTTTTAAATATTACGACCTGAGTATTTGTTTCTTATAATTCATATATATTCAGTATTCTAATTAACTTGGGCTCCTTAATATGGGAAACAGTAAGAGTCTATTATAACTCTGCATGAAACAATTCAATTTGTTCCTTCGAATTGCAATGATAATCAGAAAATGGTAACAATTTAGACAATCACGTGAACAGAACATGTTCCTGTACATTGTTATTCTTATGTACGTTGTCTCCTGTCTACATAGTATCGAAAGAAGTATCGATTTACAGACCGTGGAGGTCTAATTTCTTCAAAATAAAAATTTAACTTTTTGAAATCAAGTTCTCCGCAGGCCGAATGCCAACAAGAAACGCAATTGATCAATGTTTTGCAGCGCATCGATAGGTAAGGGCATTATTTTCAAAACTGAGAACAGAAAATAATTTAATATTTAGCAGCGGATTTCAGTGCATTGTACGACACGTGTTTGCCGTTAACTTGCAGATTCTTCGTGGACGTTAATGAACATTGAAGCATGTTAGTTTTCTCTGCCTCTAAAAGATCTCGTCTTTCGAATATTAATTAGTGTTTCTCAAACTGTGATACGCGTGCGGTTCCGACGTGCGAGCACACTAAGGCTGTTACGCTGGCTCTGTAATAAAACCAGTCTCGCATTTTATATTTTAAAACTTTCTGAAAGTCTGTGTTGAAATCATATTTGTTCTTGAATAATTTATATCACTCTGTTTACGAGAAAAAAGTTTTAATTTATCGGTAACTGATTTGTTTGAGACATAATGGTTTGTAGAACAAAGTACAAGTCTTAATGTAGCAGGTCCGAAGTATATGAAACCGGATTACAACGCAAAACACGTTCCAGAACTTCAGACATCGACTTATATCTAGAGTTTTCAAAATAAACGAGATCCCTTCCAGTGTTTCGTATGACATAGCAGGTCGCCGACCCTAGAATTTGTTGGCGAAGAAAGGTGGGGGAGAGCCGAATCTGGCCTCCTCGACCTGTCGTTGGACAGCCTTGATTATGGCCGGGTGTATATTCGGGCCGACGGGCTGGTAGCCGAAACTGTCGGCCACGTAGTTGACACTGACTGGGGTTCCGTCGGGCGCTGTGTAGAGGTAGGATCCCTGGACAGCAGTTCCTTCCACCGGAGTACCAGTGTTCTCGATGGCGCCTACCTCGTGACGCTCACTGCCGTCTCCTGTCACATAACTACAAGAAAACACGACCATTCCAAGTGATTAAGGTCTGTCTAGGTGAACTTTTCAGTTTATCACGGCGATGAGTTTAAAGACCACTGTATTCTATGATGTTGCGCCGTGTAGTCTACTTAAAATTGATATAGGATTTGAGACTTTCGTGGCGAGTACAGTCAATAAAATTTTCTCGGGCAATCAGCCGCGTCAACTGCGTCGCATCAGAACGCTAATGATGGGGACAGATTTGGTTCCCGAAACGTCGGTTTACTACGGTAACCAGTTGACGCGGCTGATTGCCCGAGAATATTTTATTTATTTAAAATTGATCGGCATTCAGAGGTCTCTACTGCCCTCACCATCTTCTCTCATAATGCACAGTAAAACTTCAAGTCTAGTTAACCCAACCGCATAGCCAGTGGTAAATTAGACGAGGCGTGGAGCTAACCCCTTATCTCCTTCTAGTGTCGAGGTCATGAAAGGATAAAGCTATACCTCCATTTCCCACAAACCTTCATGGCGTTAGGTAAGTGGAAAAATTTAATTACCTTAAGTACATTTTAGACGTTATAGCAAGGTACGTGTATCGAGTGCATTATAACATCAACAACGCAGTAAATAAAAATAAAAAATTTTCTCGGAAAAGTCGTGTTTAAAACGGCTCAGGGAAAAACCCAGCCGAGGGCATTTTTTAAATTAAAGAGCCTGTAAACGTAGCTAACCACTCACCACCGTCTGATTCTGAGGTTAAGAACTCTTAAAGCCTTTATCTACACGCCCCACACACGCCATCATAACATTGTTCTCAAGAACAAGAATAGCTTCACTTATGCATTTTTAAATTTATATATATTGTCCTGAATACTCATAAGAACCAATATTTATAATGTAGAAGTAACGAATTTTCTTTCTGAAAGGAATCAGATTTACTGCAAAGATGAATTTCTAATATAAAACGGTGGTCTAGCGGTCAGAACACTAGCCTTGTAAGCCTGGGGTCCCGGGTTCAATTCCCGGTGGTGCTCAAATTTATAACTTGTGTTGGGCAAGGCCGTGGTCTAAGCATCACGGAGTTTTCCGCTTCCCCGGTTTCTCCGTGGCATCCCAACAATTACTCCACTCACACACAGAAGAAGGCAATGGCAAACCACTTCTGATCATCTCTGCCAAAAATGTATATATGTATGAGCAGGTCCCTGACAACCTGAAGAGGTTGGAAGGATACTGTTCATAATATATGGACCTGTCGTCAGACAGAACACTACAAATAAAACATAGTTGAAATCCCGGAGCACCGCCTATTCTGTTTGATATTTTCGTGGTTTTCCACAGTCACAACAGTCGAGTTCGATAAACAAGTCACGAGTGCGTGTTACCCTACTGTTTCCTTATTCAACATTTGTATTCGTCACCAGAAGTAATTCCTCAGTTTGATACAACATCGTTAAATACGATACTTTACGTGTACGGTCCCTCTCTTCAGATGTTGGGGATTATCTTTCATTTGTGGTCTGTGAAACGACGCTATCATAAACACAGGCTGTATGGAATCAAATGACTTGATTATTGATTAATAATAAATTGGATAAGGCTGTAGAAGAAAGCTACCGTGATTTGATTTAAGGTTCAATCCTTTGATTTACCATGAGAGTCTGAGAAAAACCACAAAACTTCAAGAGGTCTCTATATCTAAATTTGAACCCCGAACCTCCCGGGCGGATCAAAATCGGTTTGAGAAGCATTTGACTGTTACATGAATGAAGTCGGGAAAAGGCACAAAAAGGATGACAAACTGGTGGTATAGAAAATATCATTAGAAAGGGGATAAGGTGAAATTAGAAGGAATTACATGACATTTCACCTATTATTTTGATTAATATAGAATCGAAAATACTCTTCTGTTATCGGGTAACACGTTTTCGTGCTCACTTGAATATAAACCCGCGAGATGAGGAAGAAATCACGGAAGGAATTTATGACAATGCAACAAACTTACCGAACACCACAGACAGACAGACAGACAGACAGAAAACTAGCCGGGCGTGTAACTCACCACTGACCTCTATCCAGCACCGAGTTCCATAAGTCTTCACGGCATAGTGGTTGATTAAGCACAGGGATAAACTTCGACTTTGCCTCATATTCCTTTACATAACCTCATTTATGCTCCGAAGATTATCTTCTTATAAATTAAACAACCGTCAGCGTTTTCGAGTGGTCAGAAATCTTGCTTCGTATTCGAAAGGACCCGGGTACGTATTTTGGTCCAGAAACATTCTATACTGATTGAGATTCCCGTTAAGTAAATTCTGGATAATAAATTAAATTATATAACGACCATTTCCTTACACGTCATATCAAATTTATTATTCCCGAGCATCTTATTCGACGTTAAATATTGTGCTTGAAAGTGTTGTTAAATACACCGAAAAACAGCATGAAGATTAGCATATAAGTGACTTGCAGGCGTAATACATAAAAACAGCCATTTTAAGTGTGATACCTGCTGATATGACCACACGCGTTCATTAGTGATGCCTTGATTTTACTCTGAAGTAGCAAATTCTTGTGCTACAGGAAAGTATCATATAAATGAACAGACAGAGTCTAGCAGAGATATTGCGCAATATGGCAGACTTTTCAATCATTAATTTAAAAGTATACTTCGTTATTCGAGGATGGTTACATCACGAGACTACCAAATGAAAACGCATTCTCAGACTTCTCACGCCCACCTAACCTCTAATTGGCCTCTGCCACGTCTATCCGGCCAGATAATAACAGTCCAGGAAGTTCTAAAGTCCATTTACACTCAAATGTTAACTAGAGCGTATCAGTCTGTCTGTCTTGAATTTTTAAGCTTTCGAAGTAACAATGTATTCTGCTTGCTTTCACAGGTACATAGTAATTTAAATGTGCGAGATTAAAGTGTTACATTTATCAGAGGTGAAAAAATATGATAAATTGTACTTTTAAAACCTTTTAAAACACTTTCGTACGACTACATAAAGCAAACCAAGTAATTTATTAACATTTTCACGTAGGACAGATCAATAATCTGAATACAATCTATATTAACTTTTTAGAACACATTGGTAACTTATATTAACAGCCTACTTTTTACAATGAGTAACTCTGAATTTTCCCCACAGAATGTATTTATGGGTTTATTTGATTGTCGGAATAAACAGCGTTGATTTCCTTAAACAGCATTAAACAACTGATCTCGGTGATATAAACGCGTTGTGTTCTCTTTGAGGTAGGAACTGGAGTTGAAATATTATTTAGATGAACTTTGTGTTTAAAGCGGTTAAAATATATTATCTTATTAAAATACTCGCGTGTAGATGCACTAAATTTTTAACAAAATGGGAGAGTATCGATACTTCACGCAAGGAATCTGTCATATGTTCAGATCTTTACTTCAGTGGCCTGCACGTTGATTAGCATGTTGTATGTTTCTCTTCATAACAATAATATTAACTCAAATTTCTTCTTTTGGCATATTTTATTTTCCTTGCTACAAATTTCGGAATTTCTGGCTTCGAATCTCGACCCTGATTACAGCCAATGTGGTTGTACTTGATGATTTTAGTACTGCCTTCAAGCTGATAGTGAAATACTACCCCAAATGAAAAGGAGTAATTCGTTATCTGTTAAATAACTATCGTTTAACACTTTATAAAGCAAAAAGTTTAGAAAACGTCGTTAAATAATCGGTTTTCAAGTACAGTACTGCATAAGTAAAATAGAATCGATCTTCGATCACCTTCATAATCTTTATCAGCAGAAAGATCTTCTGATTGCATTTTGCCATGTGAAAGACATAATCTCTTTTTTTAACAACGCTTTTGTCAAATGCATGTTCCAGTCACTACCCAATTTATCCAACGAAATTAAATTGCGACCTGCTTGATGTATGTAACCGGTCTGATCCTGCTTACTAACGTACTTATTCTACATTGTGCTTTTCAGAGTAGTAAATTTGTGTACTTAAATATATATTCTATTTATTTGTTTATTTAAGTTCATATGTTTCCTTTGGTGCAGGAATTTGATGATGTGTCCGTACAAAGAATTCAGCTTGCAGATCGCTGATAAAGAACGCCCCGTAATACAGAATCATCCGGATTTGTTGCGGTAAGTTTTAATACCGAGACATGTATCTTGGGAAAGGGAAGGTCCGTGGTGAGACAAAAACTTAATCAACTTGACTACGAAGTCAGACTTGGCGGTCAGAGATGAAACCCATAACTTAGTAACTGCGCGTATGATAATGTGTTGCTTGGTCAGGACTATAGCACACCTCGTGGAAAGATTGTAGGTCAAATGGAGGAATGGTAGGTTATGTTTAACAAGGGAAGACTGATACCTCAGAGAGAAACCTGTTATATTTCCACCTCGTCCTCCACGAGTCTCACTTGAAGTTACCCAGGATTAACCCGTTCTTCCCCTGTGAGAAGCGAGAGTATTAAAATTATATAAGTGTTTTGCAGTATCCTAGATCCATTGGTTTTATAATTTGTTCTCCATCAGCCTGATTCACAACGTAATTGTTTTATCTCAACGGAGGGTGGACCGTCAAATTTTAATTGCTATAAAATTCACACCATTAAATTTGTGTTACTAGACAAATTTAAACCCCTTGTCTTTGAATGTATTTGTTACTTAAATTTTTGTGGTATCTTCCAAACCTCACTGGTGAAATTCAGTTGAGTAATGGATTGATTTGAGTGAGAATCAGCTACACTTTATATTGTCAGCTGTCAACGCATTGAATACAAACAGAGGCCTTCTGAGTTCTTTTCACGTTTATAGCGAGAACGCATTGTTATATGGTCATGTCCGCCCCATCGTCTCCTCTCCTAGGCCCAAATATCCTACTCAAACACCTGGAATCTTTGTTCCTTCCTCAGAGTGAGATACCATGTTTCGCACCCATACAAAACAACAGACAAAATTACTGTTTTGTGTATTGTAATCTTCAGGTTCTTATAAATCAGACGGGAAGACAAAATATTTTGAAATGAGAAGTAGCAAGCATTTATTATAGGAATTTATGACTCTGTATAACCATCGTTAACTGATATAAGAATAAAATATTGTGGTGTGTAGAGTCTACACATAATAATAATAATAATAATGTTACTAGACTGTACTTTTGTACCAATTAAGCGTAGTAACCAAAGAACTGTTAATGTTTTGTTCCTATTATACCAAATTTGGTAGCGCTTAAAATGCTTCTGCTAATAGACGACAATTCGTAATCCATAATTTAGTAGATTCCGTAGTTTACATAATAATATACTTCGAGCTGCAGTCAAATTCACGCACGACTCCCTTGTTTGAAATTAATTGTACATCGTCTAAAATGTGAAATTACCAGTTACATAATCCATTTGTTCTCTGTCTGCTCACGGTCTGGCATATACGTTATAGTCCAATACCTCCATATAGTCTACAAACCTGTTCAGTATTTATTTAAATTTTGTGTGTACATGCATTTGAAACTGTGTTCTTGTCAAACTTTTCTTATTTGTTTAATTGAACTTCAAAGTGTGGTTTTTAATAAATGTTATGTGTGAGGTCCTGAGTTTGAATTCTACCCGGGAAACGGTTGTAAACCGTAATATATTGTGGATGTGTTACTAGATCAGACACAAATTGAATGTTGATATCGGATAGGAAATTACAAGACACGTGTAACGAAGATCACTAACACATCTAGCATGAATGGGTTAGCCGCTGCAGATCTGTAAATGATTTTATTCAGTGAAAGAAAAATTTATATTATTTTAACTCAATCATCGCCCTGATGACGGAGGCAGTATGACCTCTGAAACGGTGGTAAACATCTACCATACTACACAGCGCAACAACCCAGAAGACAGAAATCTTCATACTCACCGCTGTGAAAATCTCAAATCATACAACAATTTTAATATTATCCGACTAAGATATATGTGATGCTGAGCAGTCACACCTATCTAATGCCGAGGTTGAGAATGGTAGGAGATCTCCCCCTGAGCGCCTACATGGCGCGTAACGAGAAGGCTTTAAACCAAGATGTATAATCTATTTTACCACATACATACTAAATGTCGTGACCAACTCTGTTACATTGAGTTGGTTTTTTTATCAGAATAATATTGAAATGTGCAAAGTATGAGTTGAGGTTCTCGTGGCGCCATCTTAAGATGGCTGCCTTCTAGGGTACATACCCTTGTAGTGCTTAAACCCTCATCACCAGCCTAATAATCATCAACATCATGGTGGCGACAGTAAGCTTATTTGAAATCAATAAAATCTTCTCGGGCGATCAGAACCCCGATGACGGGGACAGAGACCGTCCCTGAAACGTCGGTTTTATTGTTTAGCCATTTAACGCGGCTGATCGCCTGTGAAGATTTTATTGAGTTACGTCGCCGTGAAAATTTCAAATCTTATCTGAAATGTCGTTGAATATTTACCAGACTTATTATTATTATTTAGTGTTCTGTCTTACGACAGGTCCATTGCTATGCCCAAAAAGAGCTCTCCAGTTTTCCACACGATATTAAATCCCGTAAGACACGCATCTTCCAGTAGAAGTTTCTTCAACTTACTTGAAATTGTACGAGTTGTCAACAGGGTTCAGGTCGAAGTTTTCGCTGATAATGGGAATGTAACCCTGAGGCGTAAGGGGCAGGAACCTCGGAGAATAGTTTCTTCCTGGAAGGGGGACCTGTGGTGCAGTCAATGCGACGCCATTCAGCGCCATCAGCACTGCAGCGGCCACCAACTGAATTAAAAAATTTACAATATTAGTCTTTATTCTCCCTGTTGAAGTTGCTCGTGTTTGCTGGATCTGATTGTATTTTCATTGGATACGATTTTCCAAGAAAATTAACTTATGATCAGTCAGATCTTGGAGCCTCGTTCGTGTTAAATGCCTACTATATACATACGTGAAAGTATAGTAGATTCCGGTCAGTTGGGCCGTCGGTTAATCGGGCAGCCTTTTATTTGTGACAAATCTTACAGAAAAAACCTTTTTAACTCTTTACGTAGAACTTCGCATAATTGGGGCAGACGCTTAATTGGGCCAAAGTGTTCTAATCCCGACGTGGTCTAGCGGCTAGAACGCTGGCCTTGTAATCCTGGGTCTCGGGTTCGATTCCCGGCGGTGTCCGAATTTATAACTTGTGTTGGGCAAGGCCGTGGCCTAGGCATCACGGAGTTTTCCTACGGGGGCTTCCCCGGTTTCTCCGTGGCATCCCAACAATTACTCCATTCACACACAGAAGAAGGCAATGGCAAACCACTTCTGGATCATCTGCCAAGAACGTATATGAACAGATCCCAGTCCGAGAAAAGGATGGAAAGATCCTGTTCATATGGACCTGTCGTCAAACAGAACACTAAATAAAAAAACCTTACAAATAAAATATGTAAGAAGTCTGATTCACTTGTGACTTAAAATGTTGGGCTTACCACAAGCCCTTCTTTTAATATTATAGATGTTTTATTCATAATAGACGTCACACGATCTGTCGTAATCTAATTTCCTAACCTGCTTATAAAATATAAATGAACCTAAGAAAACAAGCAAGTAAACTTCTAACGAGTCTTTAAAATTATTGAAAAGGACACTACTGAGATTTCACTAATAAAGTTCAATTCAAATGTCACTTCCTTATTTCGGCTGGGCCTTCACCAAGAGCTGCAAGGTTTTTCCAGTGCAACTCCATAAGACAATAAAATCCACTTAGCCTACCTTCAGTACAGCAGTTCCTGCCGGGAGCACGGAAATGAGAGTTACGTTTAACTTTATCAGTGAACGCACTGTGTATGTCTTTCTATAGGTTTGACAATACATTTAGAAACAAATCTAAACATTGCCAATACCTAAGAAGAAAAATTATAACTTATTATCGGGTTGAGTTGCTTTTTAAAATTACAGTTGTCACTAAACAAATTTATAGTCTAATAAATTTTGCTTTGTGAGGAAATATGGTGGATCTGTGTACGTAAGCTAAGCGGAGACATTGTAATTAACTTAATTTACAAAATAATTTTCTCCTGATTGTGACGTACCGTTTGCCTAGCTTTAGTGACGGCGTACACGCATATTACCACACCTGCTTGTCATATGGGGCATTTTGTAAATAAATGAGTGTTTAATTGGAGACTAATGCAATTTTATGCACTTGAATTTACAAATGTGGGGAAAAAGTTCATTTAACAATGGAATCACGTTCTTTCTCAATTGCAAACTTCCTGTATCATACCAAAGTCCCAAACTAAAATTGCGTGCCGTAGAACATATATGTTAAAGCGGCGGATAATTTGACCAAGGGTATGATGTTAGCAAATTTGACTTATTCTGAAGAGTACTTTATACCAAAAATCAGGTGTATTTTGCAGTAGTAACGTTTCTTTAGCAGCATTGCGCTCAGATATAGGAAACTAATTCATTAATTAGGGAACAAATATTCTTCTTCTGTTATGCGCTTAACTCGTTAGCAAAATATTAATTATATGAATTAACTGTTTATTATAGGCCTATGCCTGTGCTCAGATTAAAATGTTTGTAATCCTAACATATTTGTATAATACAGTATAGAGGAACCAGGCCGACAGTAAATTATTAATGTTCTCCCTTATCGACGAATTGTATGAGCATGATTTAAGCGTTATAATTCTTTCATTCAAGATTTGGGTGCAAAATTAAATATAATTAATACGATACATTCAGAAAATAAGAAGATGTGAAATATTATTTTTGTCTTAAGTGAATAGACAGATATCATATAGGATTTGAGACTTTCGCGGCGAGTACAATCAATAAAATCCTCTCGGGCAATCAGCCGCGTTAACTGGTTACCGTAGTAAACCAGTTAACGCGGCTGATTGCCCGAGAAGATTTTATAGATAGATATCATGTTCGGAAATTTTATACAAAGCTTTTAATGCTTAATATAGTATGTTTATTGAAAAATGATCAGTTGCTTCGAATAGACTGAGTTTGTTTATCGCAATGCATCTTGAGAGAGAGGAATATTGTGTCATGGAGAAACTGCATTTGAAAATCTGTAATATGTTTATGGAATTTAGCAACATAAACTTTTAATATGAAACACCCTTCCTTTTGAATGACACACATTACGTACTTTCAGAATGCTTATGACCTTGTTTTTTTGTCTTTCTACGAACGGACATGTTTCATAAACATTTTCTCGTTTAATTTGTAATTGTGCGTTTCATAACACACAAACAAGGAGGAAATTACCAAACTAAAAGATATACAGTAGATTCCAGTTAATTGGGCCATCGGGTAATCGGGGCAGCCGCTTAATTGGGCAAACGAGTTCTAGACCCGATGTGTCCCAATTAACCGGAATCCACTGTATTTCCAATTTTCATTCCTCCGATTACAAACAATATTTTACCGGCCCATAATGCAAATAGTACGTACTTTGAATTTCATGTTTATGCCATTAAATTGTATAAATTATTTGCATATAAAACCCAAATTAATAAAAACTTAGCGATAGGGTTGATTATTTAATTGTCCTGGGTTCGTTATTTTATAATGGTTTTTGATGTTTTGTTACCACGTATGCAAAGCAACTAATAATTAAAACCTAAAGGTTTTCCTTCCATCTTGAAAAAGTTGATTTGTTATCTACCTTTATAAAATGCATATTAATAATCAGTCAAAACAAAATACATTTTACATCTGTGCGTAATTTAATAGTCAAATTTTAGTCACATACTGTAATAATAAGGGGCAGAAAATATTTAACAGCCTTTGTTACTTCAAATCCACAATCGAATATTTCCGTCTTTTAGAACAATATTCATCGGATATAATGTTAAGGATTAATGAAAGTAGTAAAACAAATTTATTACACTTTCACTAAAATCAGTTGTAGATTGTTTTTCTGTGGGTTATATTTGACTCATTTTAATCTACAATTTCACAGCCTGAAGGCACTGTGTAATAACACTTTTTTGTGTATGGCCTAACATTATCAAAAATAAATATTTCACATCAATTCTTAAAATTTACTAAAAGTACATTAATATAAATTTAACATTTTACACTTACCATATTCATGATTGAACTGTTCTAAAATATATTTCGAACACAGAATATTTTAAACGTCGTTTCCTACGTGATCTTCAAAACGAATCTGTTACAATTGACACGTATCCTGGGTATTTATAACAGAAAGCAGGGCAAATTAATATGGTTGTATAAACGCATTAGGGAATCCTTTTATTTTGTAATACTTGCCCCTACCCAGTCTCCCCCCTCTATTTTAGACGTTTGCAGAGAGAAGGAAATAATTATACGAGTTAACTTCCATGTTTCATGACCGCCGTATCAGGATCGCATCTTCTGAGTAGAGTGGGAGCTGTAAAGAGGGGAGTATGAGAAAATATATATCCATGGAACAGTTTCCCCTAATTTGTAGGCTACTGCCCTACATCTCCGTTACAGTCATTGAGTACATACTCACATTACTACAATTATTTTCCATTGTGTCACCTCCCACGTAGTAACCAATATGCGTGGTTCTGGGTTCGCTGATTACAGATGTCAGTCATCTCATCACTTTGCCTATGGGCAGGTTTACCAACATTGCAGCTCGTCTAGGTAGCAATTCACTTCCCGTTTCATTACTGTTAAATAAAACGCAGCTGTAACAGGCACTTCGATGTCCATCAGTCAGTTGTTCTACCTCATATAGTTTACGTTTTGAATGGCCGATTTTCTTCTAGAGCGTAACGGACGTCTCGTTTATTTTCATAAGATTTCCTACTCGAACCTTAGGAACTATAATTAGAGGTTCTTCACGATTTCTCAGTACTTAAGACTTAAGTATACATAAACAGTTGCAATATCCTATTCTGTCTTTATGACACTGTGTGGACATGTCAGTAAAATAGGATTGATTTTTTTTAAATTTATCGACACTGTTTCAATTTGTGCCTTTATTCAGCATAAAATATAATGGGAAGTTGATGTTAAATAGTAAATAAGTTAAGAATTTAGAGGTACGTGTTGGATTTGAGTTAGTGTCCTGATGACGAAGACAGCAGGGACCTCTAAAACGTTGGTAAACTTCTACCAGACTACTCAGTGCTACAACCGAGCAGGCAGCCAACTTAGCTGGATGTTATTTGCATAATTTAGTCTTGATAGGAGATATAGCTGTGTCTTATCGTAATTGAAAATCGTTTCAATCATAAAAGAGTGTTGCTGTTTTCGAGCGTGGAGTCGAGAGGGAGAGTCCAACGATCCTTCCACAGAGAGGCTCTGATTCACAACGAACAAGTTAGTTTCGCGGCTGCGCTGTCTAGAGAACATCACTGCGGACATCATGCATCGAAGATAAAACACTACGTATATTTCTAGATTTGCCAGGTGGCCGGTTAGGGATGAGGCCTGTAGTTATTTTAGTTTAATCCAGCGATAAAATTGTTACGATCAGGCCAGTTTTAATTATTCATACTGAGTTTGACCTAATGCGGGAGGTTGATGTTTTATATAGCCCATTAAATGTCTAATAAGAAAACTAAAAAGGAAATATGATGGGGAAAAAATTAGTGAATTCGTAATCTATTATTGAGACACACTAACTGACTTTGTTTTAATACATAGCTGTTTAGTAAATAATTAAAGTTCCTGATATATTATTTAACGCCACTATATCATCTCGATTGGTTATATAGCGTATGTTAAGAAACTGTACGATACAGATTTGAATAACGTTTTCCGATATTACGCTACATTGCATAAACATTGTAAAGAGCTGAGTTTTTTTTATTTATCGGAAATTTTTCGCAGCTGTGTAGATACAGTTAAGAAACTACTTCAAAATTGTATCTCAGCAGTCGAAATGTATTTCCGTCAAAGCTGAAACACTTGCAGAAATTAAATTATTGTTATATTGTGATCCTAGAAAGGTTGGAGAGAAAAGTAGTCCCTGCCAAATTTAATTTGTTAGTCCGTAATCTGCGCGAAAAAACTGACAAATAACAAAAAAATTGTTGACAAGATGGCGTGGCCAGGTCAAAGTTACTGTTCGTATAAACCCAAACTGGTCACGAAATAGTCGCGCTTCTCCACCACTAGTTTGGATTTGTCTTACTTGGTTAGGGGGCCAAGGCTGAATGTTACTGAAATTTAATCTGTTTTGGCTATTTTTCTATCAGACTTTCTTGGACTGAATTTATTATATATATACCGTCTGACTGTTAAAATCAAAATTAATCCGAATTAACACCGACATACATTTCGTAGAATACAGTTGATCCACAATATGTTTCGCTTGCATTCACATGAGTGGCATATACTGTTTTACAGCTTATCACAAATAAGCCCGTTTCATGTTAACAATTCTATGACTAGCATCATGATATAGATGTCTTCCAAAATTTTTGATTAACAGAATATTTCTGAGAGATTTTTAAAATGTAATTATTCTCCACATAATATGCTGATTTGTGCTCTCAATTTATCCTGACGTTAATTAACGATAAGACGATAAATATGTAAGAGGAATTGTGATGGGTTGGGGAGAAAACGGGAGTGGCCTATTTCAAAGCATTTCACCCGTATTTGCTTCGAATGGAAGGCTAAAATCGAACTAAATCAAGATATCAGCAAGTATCTGAAACCGGGTACCTGTATTTGAACTTCGACACAGTGCAACTCCCGGACAGCCACTGAAAAGCGTTCGACGGTGTGGACATATCCAACCATGTGAATACGTGTTGTAAGAATGGACAGAAAAGGAGAACCCACATCTGTAACAGAGATGTCGCAATAAACCCCTTAGACCGTTTTGCAATTAAGTAAAAATTAAAGAAATTATGTTTATAGTTCACCTAGTTCTATAACATTTTATTTTATTTTGAATTTGCAAAATATTGTTTTCTTGTGGTTATTCTAAATGAAAACATATATAGTAGCAAGAGTTAAAAACAATGTGTGATGGCAGTTAGCGTTCAAAGAAACATGTATCCAAAGATCAAATATTCCAAAGTTGTAATGAATTTGCACTTTTTTAATATGTTTTATTCATAGAAAAATACCTTTAGCATGACACCTCCAGTCTGTAATCTATGAGTTCCAACTAAATCACTACGAAGTTTGTTGTGCTGACAGCAAACTTGTTGAACTTAACAGCACAGGAATGTAACTTACAGCAAATATCACTTCTGTGTTATCGTTCTGTTTCAAGTGTAAGCGAATAAACATCCTACGTAATAACTCTCATTTAAGAGTGAGTTACGACATAACGGAACTGTTTATCTGAGATATGTATGTGTTGATTTATTAATGCATTTGATGAATTCCGATTCGTAGTCGCCATTTCACCCTGTCCATCCATTGTCTTTCTTCCTTTCATCTCCCGACCAGTTTATCCTAGATTCCAATCATCCATCTGTTATCAACTACCTAGGATACGTAGGTCGGTATGTATGTATATACACTCCACACACAAACACCTGCGAACTGAATGAAGCCTACCTCTGTCTGAAGTCCTCACAATATATCTGCATAATTTATTCTCTCGGAACTAATTTTAATTTTAGACGGGCCATAAAACGTACCTACTCTTAAACCCTGACAGTTTTAAATGAATAGAAGCTAAATGTTCTGATAATCTAAAACATTTGCTGTAATTAACCTCGATTAGGTCTACTTCTTACTACTGATATTGAAATAATATAAAATCAACTGTGAGACCTATACAGGAATGGAAAGTTGTAAACGTTGGAGTACAGCGGCCTTGCAATGGTGTTCTATAGCCACATCACGTAAGCCACTGTATCACTAATGTGACCCGAGGTCTCTTGCCTAACCCTGTAGAAAAAAACGCGACACACATGCACGGGCCCATAAGGCGTTCTTCACTCACGCCGCACCGTAAAGAACGCCAATAAACGGATATCATGTTTCCCGGAAGGCAGCAGAAGACACAAGAAGTGTAATCTGTGCCAAGTTTAATGCATGAGTTCTAGAATATATGCCGCTAGAAGGAAATGCAATCTAGATGAAACTAAACAAGTGAGCGTGATAGTAGGAGGTGGATTAAACTGGCTGAAGATTACGCTAAGAGATGGCTTTTCATATCACGAAGAATGAGATGGCGGGACAAGAGGTGTGCACCGGGTGTTGGTTTGGAAGCCTGGGGGGAAGAGACCACTGGGGAGACCTAGACGTAGATGGGAGGATAATGTCAGGCGGGATCTATGGGAGGTAGGAGTTGAGGGAGACTGGATTTTGTTGGCCCAGGACAGGGTCCGGTGGAGGGCTTTGGTTAATTCGGTGATGAACCTTCGGGTTCTGTAAGCCATCTTGTTAGTTAGGTAGTTAGTTAGATGGGCTTTCGTATAGGCGGTGTTGAGCCCCCGGGTTCTGACACCAGATGATCATTTAATTCGTTTGTTGTCGCGGTTAATTATTGAAGTTACAACTACTTTTCTCTATAACTTATTGCGAATTTCCTTACAAAAATTGTGTGTAGTCTACTTTAAAATATATGTAACGGATAAACTTCGTATTATAATCTGATGTGTGTGGTAAAAAGGGATGGCTACTAGTCACATATGTTACAGGATGTCACTTATGTGTAACAAATTATCGATTTCATTCCTTCGTCGCCATGGTAACCATAGATCTTTCTACTAGACTTTACCTGTTTAGGCCTTTGTTGTGTCCTTTTTGGAAAAAGGATTCTCAGTTTCCCAGATATACAATTTATGTTAATTGTGTACACCACTTATTTATTTTAAGGTAAGCTTGCGAACACGCCATGGTAGTCCTAGATTCTCTGAGATCACCGTTCCAAATTTATCAGCGATCCAAGTATCGAAGCTGATGTTTCCACAAGGCAGTGGAAGAATATCCATCCCCCTCGGTGGACAAGTGGCAGTGGGCTGGTCACTCACTACTCACAAATGCGCACTTCAAAGACTAAGAAACCTCCGAAGAGAGGTGGCCAAGACCGGAAGAAATACGAGGTGCGATCGGAAAGTTTCAAGACTGCGCCTATAAAAAAAACCGTACACTTATCTCAGGTATTAAATTCATCCATCACCCTCGAAGTAGTTCCCCCTGGGAGTGAACACAACGATTCCAGCGCCGCTGCCAAGCCTGGAAGCATCCCTGGAAATCTTTCTTTGTCAGCCTGTCAAGCACCATCTGCGATTCTGCCTGAATCTCTTCTATCGTCTCAAATCTCCTTCCCTTTAGCTGAATTTTCATCTTTGGGAAGAGGAAGAAGTCACACGGAGCTAAATCCGGCGAATAAGGAGGGTGCGGGATGACGGCCATGGTGTTTGAGGCCAAAAAAGTGGAAGAATATTAATCGGAAACGTCATACACAAAATGCATAGCAAATCCAGGTATTTTGTTGTTTTGTCGATGTCACTGTCGGCGTCTCTTTCAGACGATCACAGTAACACAAGGCCGAATAAATGTAAATACGTCGTCAATCGGGAAAAGATGACGAGTCTCAAACAGAAAAAGTTATTTGTATTTGCTACTCCAAATAATCTACCCATAAACCATTGTAACACAGCTTTAAATTACCCTATATATTACATATTATTTAAATAATAGTTGGTTATTCACCTTATTGCTTTATATAAGGACAAAGGCTATGTGAAATTAACAAATCATCACATTCAATTCACTTGCCTTAGAGTTAGAATTCATTCCTTTCGAGCGAGTACTTAAGCAGTGCTTTGCTGGAATAAACTTATTACATTTAAAAGTGTTCACTGATCTTTAACATTCTTAAAAGTTCAGTTCCGTAGTATTGGAAATCAATCTATCATGCGATAATGTAGCAGCCATTAGCAGCACAAATGGTTCCCGAGGGTGGTACTACTTTCTGCGGAACTTTTCCATGTATCTTTCTGCCATTTTGTTCTTTGATAAAAAATTATTTCCCCTCATGAAACCTTTCGGCAGATCCCACAATTTCTTAGTTCCGTATTTTGCCGCCGTAGTTTACGCAGTATATGCGCTTGATGGTTTAAACAATGTAAGCCTTCTGTGTTACTGATTCGTTCTCCTATTATTGTTTTAATAAAATGTAAAATCGGTTTTGTATTATTTTGATGTATTTATAGATTATTTGCTTTGAGAATTGTCCAATCGTTTAAAATGTCCCGAAGGTGTTCAACTGATGATGACATTTTATGAAGTTTTATCACCGCTTACATATTCTGATTCTGAAAATGGTAATAGTGTTACGGTGTTGAGTGAAGCCGAGGCTGGGTGTGTTGTGCGTCATGAAGCAAGTGCTGAAAACATAGAAATGAATCTGAATACGTAGATTAAAATACTTGTAATGAAAGAGGTGACATTTGTTGGCAAATATCTATCTTACCAGTAACCTATTGGAAAATATTTTTCTTGTAATTCCACTAACATTACGAGTTGTTAGATCAGAATATTGTGTGAAAAGTACGATTTGACGTTTACCCTGCGGTGAGTTTTAAGATGGCTGTCTTCAGTAATTGGAACAGTGAAAACCCCGGTTGATATTCCAATACAAATCAAATTAATCAGTGTGCCAGGATGCTGGATAACTGTCATGTCCGTGTCCCTACTATGGAGACACCCATTAAAAACAAAATATGAGATAAATTATATATCTTAAATCAAATGTTTATTTTCTTCTAATTGGCTTAAGGCTAGTACCTCTTATTTCTTCATGACATTTTAAATGAAAGTTAAGTGCAAGTGTTCCACGCTCTCACTTGGCTCATGTGCTATTGTTTCTGACCTCACATGGAAGTGGAGTACACTCCTCATAAGGCAATGATGATAACAAGTAACATCACTCGTGTTCTGACCTCACACGCTCATCGTGCCTTAACATCACACTGTCATTATATTCAACATACTTTGCTACAGTACGCAATGTCCCTCTCTCTATCTTGCACTAATTTTTATCCCAATTTTGTCCTTCCCTTGTTACAGTCCTGTAAGTTACGACATCTTTTGATGCCATCATGCCTGTCTTGGCCCCACCCTCATATCTTTTAAACAAAAGTCGTGATCTTCATGAAATTCGGTAATAACGTTACTGGACGCCGCATAATAGTCTGCCATCAACATTATCAACATGGTGGCCATGCGAATGTCTAAGGTTTTAATGACAGTGATGTCAATACTAACGTAGAATCATGAAATATTGTTTGCGATATGGCAGTCACGCTATTTTTTATGCCGATATCTGATGGAACTATTGGATATGTAGAGTGTGAAGTTTTTAAGAAGATTGGATTATAAACTTACAAAAAGTTTTATTATAAAACATTATTTTAAATTTTAACAATTACGAATATGGTGACGTTGCAAAGACTTGGTGATATTTTGGACCATTTTTATGCAGTGGGAAGGGGCTGTAATAAACGCTGATACGTATAAATAATAAAACATAGTTATTGTTAACATTGCCATATTATTTGAAGTGTACGCAGTACATCAGATGTAAATTTTTCGTAATTTATTTTCAATGGGATGGGAACTTATGTGCTCACGTGTTCGCATCTGCCTGTCTCTTTATCTAAATTAATTAGCTAACTAACGAGCACCTCATTAACTGTCTAGTACAGTGTGGGATAGCGTTCATTCATCATTTGTATGATACACTAGCCAACCGCTGTTTATTCAAATTTATTCAAAGAAATTCGAATTGAATGACAAGTGTATGTTATTATTCAGAAACATTATAACAATGTTAATTCTTCTAAATATCACCCGTCAGACGTTGTCCATCAACACTGATTCACTCGATTCGTAACACTTCATTACTCCCAGTAGCATGGAAGGTGTTACAACATTAATTTCTTCAAATATTTACTGCTCGGCAATCGATGAAAACTTTAAGGACTGTCGGCTTGTGATTTCTGTCTACAGAACTATTTGTAAAGGAAAATGTTTCAGACTATTTCGGCAGACGTAAGTAATCTCAAACAGAGAATTTCTAAAGAAATTAATGCCACATCACCGGCCATTTTATTTCAAATCTAAAACTTCTTGACGATGGTGAAGAGTCAATTGAATAAAAATTTCCTTGGATATTATCCATCGTCTAGTAAATATAAAACGTAAAAAACGA
>NW_019060229.1:217699-247589 GCF_000696155.1 Zootermopsis nevadensis
TGGATAATATCCAAGGAAATTTTTATTAAATTGGCCATTTTATTGCTCGTAATGGAAAGTTATAAATCGGTTTTTTAGACTTGATGGACAACTGGCGGTTGTTATTTGTAAGAAGTAACTTTGTTATAATGCTCCTCTATAATGGCAAACTCTTTTATTTCAATTCACATTACCTTGAATAAATTTAAATAAACTATCGTAGACTAGTGTATCTTTAAAATGATTAATGAACACTCTCTCACTCTATACAATAATTACAGCTCTCAAATGTGGCAGACGCTAAATCCAATGTCATCCAACAGAACGTGTTTCCCACTCATTTGCTCCAACATCATGCATCTAACTCCGCTTTTAAATATTTATCAGCAGAATTCCCTAATATTATTCTTGCATTTTTATTCTTTTCCGAACATTGTTATTTGTTATTTATAGACGAACGTATTAGTCATTGTAAACTACAAAGTTTCTTGTTATACAATTTTCTACATTTTTTCACTTATTTAATCGCCTAAATGCACATTGAAATTAGTGAGAGTTGAGGTACCGAAATCAAAATGTCACTGCGCAGGACTTGATATTGTTATACATTCAGTTGCTGTAGCAATCATAGTAAAGAATCTTCTTCACTTCGTCTTTTAATTCTGTCACGATTTTGGAATAACTTCAGAGAAGTTTGCCAGACAAGAGATAATTTTAGGGTATGATCTTGCGAGAGATAATGATAACATCTGCTAATTGTTACTTTCTCCAACATGGCATAAACAAATATCTCGATTTAATTTCACGTTATGTAGCCCAATTTTTAATGCAAACTGCTTATATTTGAAGTGTGTAATAATATCGACCTGAATTAGCCTAGCGATTGAGACTTCATTTCTAAATGAAGAATTTGTGCAGGAATATATCAGTCCATAAAAAGTAAAAACTTTAAGTAGTGTACAGTGTCTGCAGTTAAAAACGTAATTTTAATATTTATTTATATTTAGTGTTTGAATTAATGCTGACAGTGCTCAGTGCCACTCTTTATTTGTCATTTTAATTATATTCAACGTCGCCTGTTCCGACCCCATTCTTTGTGAATGATTTTCCAATTTTTCTCCCTGAAAGTCTGTTAGTCTAGCATCATTTATAAATTTCTTTGTATTTTCATTTTTGTCACGTGTTCTAAATATTTTTGTTTGCATTTTTTTTATTTCCTGCATTTTATCTGTTGTCTTGTATGGTTGTGAAACATGGTCTCTTACCTTTAAGGAAGAACTTAGATTACAAGTGTTTGATAACAGGGTGCTTAGGAGGACATTTGGACCTAAGAAGGTTTAAATAAGTGGGGAATTTAGAATATTACATTACGAGGACCTGCGTTAATTGTACGGTTCACCTAGCATAGTGAGGATAGTGAAATCTAGGAGACTCCGGTGGACTGGACATTTAGCACGCATGGGGGGCAAGAGGTGCATGCAGAATTTCGGTAGGAATCCTTCTGGAAAACGACCACTGGGCAGACCAAGAAGGAGACGGGAGAATAACATGAAGATGGATTTTAGGCAGTTTGGCTGTGGGGATGACAAATGGATGGAGTTGACTCAGGAACATCGCCAGTGGAGGGATTTTGTTGTTGTCGGTGTTGAACCTGCAGATTCTACTACCAGGAAGTTAGTTAGCTTAAGTTAAATCATTTAGTTCCTGTCCTATAGACTGATTTATATTCTTAATCAATTTTTGGTATGAGGATGACTGTCTTCTGGGATATTGCACTGTGCAGTCTGTTAAATATTTTAGAGAAGCCTTACTGCCTGTATTATCAAGGCGCTAATGATGAAGACTACTAGATTTAATATCCCAGAAGACAGCCATTTTTATACCAATCACAGCGAGAATCTGAAATCTTGCTTATTTTTGGTAACCTGTTACTTGCTTCAAGAAGCACAGCTTTGCTAATACAGTACTTTGGAGATCTGAGGTTCTCATGGCGGTGGGAAATTTGATGTTGTTCTACATTGTGACGCTGTGTGGACTATTAAATAGACACGTACAGTGAAACAATAATATGATTTGAGGTTTTCACGGAAATAAATACGAAGATGGCTGTTGATGGAGGCAGCAATGACCTCTGAAGCGTTGGTAAACTTCTGCCAGATTACACGGCGCTGCTACTCAGAACACAACCATCTTAGTAAAACAATAACTTAGGTTCGTCTACACGTATTTCTATTTATTTCTCTGTATCCTTCTTCTTCTGCTACATTTTTCAGATTGTGCTACAATTTTCAAGGATAATATATTACCTACGGGTCCACAAGGCGTCAGAACGCAAACATCATTAATTTAAGCAGTTGTTGGCGATAACTAATTGACTGTAGTATAATTTGTCTCCATGTGCACCTTTCTTTTCATCCAAGATTTTTGTCAGTGGAAAATTGATCATATTTAAATTTTGTGTGAAAATTAGCTATATGTTTGCTTCATACGATAGAACGATCAGTGTTTAATAATCTTAAAACCTTGCATGACGCACAGTGTTGAATAATTATCTAAAATATATAAATCATGCATACAAACAAGACTGTTAACACTTTAAAAACACTTGATGATGACCTCTTGAGGTCGAAACGCTTTTGGTACAAAGTGTTTTTAAAGTGTTAACAGTGTCGTTTGTGTGCATGATTTATATATTTTAGATAATTAGTGTTTAATAAATTTGAAAGAATGCGTGGCCTAATTTAAGGTGTTGTCTCGGCATTTTTCTGAAGGTCTCAATGAGTATAGCCGCTCTCCGGACCAGGATTTATACCCACGGCATCCCGAATACGATACATGAATGCTAACCACTTCGTTATCACTAGATGTTACGTCCATTGCTTGTCGAAACTTTGAGAAATAAGTAAATACGTATTTACCCGACCTTTTGAAAATAAATTGTACTATCAGAATGAAGCTGGTTCACTTGTTTTAAAACTCACTTAATGCTTGTTAACTCCGTTTAATTTCACTTACTTTTCTACGCGGATCTTTAATAAAGCTCACATACATTGCGAACAATTACATGGTACTTAACATCTTAATATATATGAATTTTAGAGAAATATTCCTACTTGTTAAATTCAGGTTCTAAAATCTAAAGATTTTGATACCACCAGTACTTTCTGTCATTTATAACTGTGTTGTTGCATGGAGTGTAAACTCCAAACCGATCGCTTTTGCATTAATGCGCACGTGATTACTTAGCGGTAATATGTTACTGGACATAGGTTGAGTTATACATTATTATGCATACTGCTCTTTCCCGCCAAGGAGACCAAGAAAGAGATGTCGGAAAATTGAAAATGGGAAAAGCGTAGATTTTCATATTATAAACCCTAAGAAATGGATTATTTTATGTAAATTTACATGAATATCCACGCTTATTGTTTGAACTCCCTTAGCCTACAATTTTTCAAAAACCTAAATTTTATCACCTCCTTAAATGTTCTCTTAACTGTGTAAAGATTTCGAAGGAACGTGAACATTTGTAAAAGACTGTTATAACCTAATCGCAAACCGACCAGGGCAGCCAACCGTGATGTTTGTAGGAAATCACTAATCGGAAATCCCCACCTTGCAGCTTGGGTCATGTATTTGCCATTTAACACCGGATCTACGATTTCACTTCTGTTCCCAATCATTGCTTTAGCTGTATATCGCAGTATAAATTTAAAGACTAATTTTATTATCTTCTGCAGTGCTGACTGCAATGGCTGATTAAAATTGGATTATAAAGTATAGAAGGTTTTTAGAAGCCTAAATTTATGGAATATGATTTCATGTTTCCTTGACGTATCACATCTGCTGTGTTCCTTGTTATTATTCATTATATGCTGTTCTGAAACATGAAATTAAACCTATTCTGCTACATTATGGAACGTCGTTTAAATACGTTGCGTCATTGATACATGTTTAAGTAATTATGAAATTCCTGGTATCGTATAATTGATTATTCTTGAACTGCATTTAGGGGATCGCTCAGTTTTTATTTTCTAACATGTAATTAATGATTCCAAAAATGGAAAATAAGAAGGTGCTCCGTCTGTGTTGCAAATAATTTATTGCTATTGCGTCGAAGCTATTGAAACTGCACGATGTAGCCTATATTTATAGAGAAGACAAGAGACGAACATCCGGCTTCAAGATTAGGCGAGCATCATAATAAAAAGAATACCGGAATTATTATTTTTAAAATTAACTTGTAATGAAGAAAATATGGAGACTAGACGACCGGAAATTGAGTTCTTCCTAGGAACAGACGCCACTTACATCCGCGTGGACAGTTCATGACCGACAGTGGCTATAGTCCTAGTCTTTTATATATTTATTTATAGTTTATTTTACAAAGCCTTTTTTAATATCTCAATCTAGCATCGAGTAAAAGGATAGTACTCAATAATTAATTGAAAAAGATGTGGAAGAATCGGTCGTGGCCTAATTTAAGATACTATTCCGGGATTTGCCTAAAGGGACTGAGCAAAACCACAAATCCCCCATTCATGATAGCCGGTCTCCGGGTGGTTACAATGTTATTTTCGGGAGTTTTCCGTTGTGCATCAAAGAACCATTGAATTGTTATTTCAACTGCGTGTCTTCACTTACCAGTTTTATGAAGTCCGTGAACCACCAATACCGTTCAAGTGCCCTTATTATATGTGGCCCGTATTCCCCTAAATAGAGACCTCATCGCCCTACGAAAACTCTCCAGACTTAAACTAAACAAAACCTTAAGTTAGGGAAGACGAGCGGAGGTAGCAGCCTCCAACAGGACCAGGTTTAAGGTTCCAGAACAAATACGCCCAAGAATGGTGCTCGATAAGAAGGGCTTAAGTCACACGTAACTCGTATTTACTCGGTACCTGGTTACCGATCATCGAACATACACGCATTTTGTTTCCAGCCTGAACGATGCAGGAACAGATAATAAAAATAACACCAGTCCACAACGTAACTTGGGAGATCTGGTAAGAATATGCATTAGCCTCTTTTCTTTTAAATACAAATTTATCTTCATTCCCCTTCTCTATTCCTTTTTCCAGACGTAATATAACAAACTCGATAGGGAAAATTTCTTCCACTAGGTTAATTTTTACGAATTTTATGTAATAAATGCATCAAATGAACGCATATCAGAAAAGTTAAAAATATGACGAAGCTCTTAGAACAATTCATCGTCTCTATGAAAATACAAAAATAATACATGCCGTTAACCAATGTCAGCAGACATCAGGAAACAATTTCTGATCGTTACTGATTAACTGCAATCCAAAATTTGTTCTTCAAATCGACGAATCAACAGACATTTCAGGATCAGCTGGCTGTATTTGCGAGATACTGTTTCGAGAAAAAACATCCAGGAAGAATTAAGGTTTACTTACCGCTTTCAGAGATATGTGTAAAGGGAATGGCATATTCAAGGCAATGAATATCTGTTTCACATCGGAAGATATTTCTTGGGCAAACTGCGTCATGTTTTTCACAGACAGCTTTGACAGGACACAAGAAAGGCCTTCAAAGCGAAGTACAACAAATTGGTCCCCAAGTGAACATTATATAATGTATCATTCATGGAGATAGATTTAGCATCACGTGACCTTGAACCCAGAAGGAATTCTGTGCTACAAAAATGCAGCAATGGCAGCAATTAAATCGAATTACCGTAAACGCATTCAACTTGTAAGTGACCTAAGAGTTGCTATATCGACGATTCAACTGAGGTTGAGTCATCTACTTTCAAACATGCAGGCCCATCCTTCCAGCTGAATAAAAACGTTTAGTCATGTTTGCACTCTGTTTGTATGGTTGGTATGGCGCAGAGTTTCTGTGGTTGGCGTATGGTTAACGCAGGCAAAGATAGCATGATTTTATTGGGAGGTCATGGGGAACATGAAGCAACAAACGTAATTTGAAATAATAATAAATGCGATATATATTTTTTGCATTACATTGGTGGTGCCAAAGAAAGATTTTTGGACAAATGTTCTAGAATTGAATTTAGTTAAAGCAAGAATATTGTCATATATAAAAAATAGATCATCCGGAGGATTTAAATGAAAACGGTGGGTTTATATTAAAATTAATCTTGGGAAAATAGAGTGGTGTGAATTAATTCAGCTGGCTCTAAATGGGGTGTCTTGGTGATTTCTGGCGTAGCGGCGTTAAACCTCGGTATTCTGATATCATAAAGCGAGTTAGTTACTTATATAGGGCATAATAAAGAATTGTCTTTGTTCTAAATTATAACCAAAATGACTCACTTCATAAACATTATAAAGTGAGTAATCATACCAAAGTATACAAAATTAATTTGCAGATATTACTGCAATAATTATTTGAACAACCTCGTTTACTGTTTAAAGAATAAAGGCGTGTTGTTAATGGTACAAACATTTAATCATTCGATAAATTAATGTACATAAAATATTTCATTGCACAGGAAATTACATCCATTAATTTAGTTAGACCTAAAATAAGCGTATTATCACAATTCAAATTTAAAATAACACTGTACCTCAGTTCGAAGATGCAGACATACTTATCTCTCTTTGAATAAGTAACGGAAAGTCGAGTGATTTTAATTAAATGCAGATCTCATTGACTTCTATCACGTTAATTCATGAACAACGAAAATCCGCGAATTTTGCAAAAATTCGGTTTTCCTGCAGTCAGTTTTCTTACCGACAGAGAGGAATGGCGACGAGAAATGAATAACTAAAGGTACTCAGAAGAGTACAAGACCTTAAGAAAGATGAAACCATTACAAATTGCAGAAGGTCACGTAATAATGACCCTAATGACATATACACTAACATTTATCAGAGAGTGTCTGTTAGGTTTTCAGATATTTAAGATTACGAATGTGTGGATTGGCCTGAGGGATGCGAAAACCTTCACGATTGTCATGAGGAAATCTTGTAGAAATATGCCAGACAAACGGTTAATATTAAGTGGTAATGATGCATATTTCAAAGGAGAGAGAACTTACTTTTATTCTGTACCCTCGGAATCCGTGTTACTCGTAGGTTAATTAAGCACCGAAATCAGTAGACCAGAATATGGCGCGTAAAACTGAAGTTAGTACATTTGTTTCAAGTACCGTATTCATCCTTGAAGAAATGTTAGGTTCTGCCCTGGAGATAGAAGCATTATGTTCATAAGAAAGTTGCTATCTGCCTACAAATTTATCCTTGATATTTACGGGACCTTAGTTGATGATTTGCCAATATTTACAATTTTTTTAGGTTTGTCTTAGTCTTCTAATCACAGTGTCCTTGATTTCCTTTAGATTAGATCTTTATAGGGTCGTAAATAATGATCTGAGATCGATTGTTGCGTCCATATGGTTGGTACTACTCCTTTTTTACGCGGGAGATTCCGAGCTATCCTTTGGTTTACTGTGGTTTTCCTTCAATTAAATGCTTGGAATGTACCTTAATCAGGCCATATATTTTCCGATTCATTATTCACTATCATCTACAATTCGACGCTGTATGAATAATCTGAGTTATTCAATCGCCATACATCATAAATAAAAATAAAAATAGCGTCTAAACAAATGTGTGTTCTCATTAAATTTAAAATTCTGTCCCGGTGTTTGCTTGGAGGGACTGAATAAACCCCACCGTCAGGACATCTGGTCTCCGGCCCGAGATTTGAACCTGCGCCTACCTAATACGAGGCAAGAGAAGAATCCATTCGAGTATGATGTATCGTATTCTCAGCTGGGGACAATCCGTAGCCCAGATCGGAACCTGAAGTTCATACGCCACATTTTGTTAACAAATAGTAGCCGCAATTATTAGCATAAAAAAACACTTTGTACGAGGCGCGTCCTCAAAGTAAGTTTCCCACTCGTCCCACAGCTAGCAAACCTTATATTGCGCGAAGCGACTGTGCGTACGTGATAGAGCAATCACGTAGCATGGCGCATGCACTAACGGCACCTCCCGCGTTCTCACAGTAGCATCGTTGCAGCTGTTGAAGATGGAGGTTCTTATTCCAGCTCCCGCCGACTGTGAAGTGCGGTCAGTGATAACGCTAGGCCGCACACGGCTCGACGGACAGCAAGTCTCCTGCAGGAGTTCAGCTGGGAGGTGTTTAATCATTCACCCTACAGCCCGGACCTCGCTCCCAGTGATTTCCATCTTTTCCTACACCTCAAGAAATTCCTGTCCGGTCAGCGTCAGCGTCAGCGTTTTGAGAATGAAAGAGAGGCGGAGATGGTTGTCACACAGTGGTTCCAATCCCAGGCGGCAGACTTCTACGACACAGGTATTCAAAAGTTGGTCCCACGGTATGACAAATGTCTCAATTCCGGTGGCGAATATGTTGAAAAATAGCTGGACACTTGCTGTATCTGTTGCAATAAATATTTCCATGAAATTGTGTTTTGTTTCTGTAAACGGCCCCAGGGAAACTTACTTTAAGGACGAGCCTCGTAGTAACACGACTGTTTAAAATCACGCCTTTTTTGCCACGTTATTGTAATTTATTTATTCTGTGTATGTTTGTATTGTCAGCGAAGATATTTTACGTCACGAAATCATTGTTATTAATTTCTCACGAAAAATACTTTAACGTTTTTGCCACTGTTCATCCCAAGGGTTCAATTTACACTTATGATGTGTCGTGACAGCATTCACCATCAATTACGTTAGAGTCAAATGATGTTGGTGCACGTCTCAAACCATAAAAATATCTTCTTTTGTTTTCACGTTATAATTATATTTAATAAGTGTGCTTAGAAACACGCTAAAGTGAAGTCGGTAAACTAATGACCTATCCACAAATTCAATTATGTCCATGTATAAAAAACTTTTATTCTTCTGAAAAAGCATTGTTTACATATTTTCTAAAATCGAAAAATAAAATAAAATACCCCTGATAAGAGCTGAAATAAGAACAATAAATCTATGGGTTTGTGGAGGGTGATTATTGAAGGCGCATAATACTGCAGAACACGTACCAAACAGTATAAAAGAACATGCAATTCTACAACATAACCACTGAATTGTTGACAACACAAGGGCCCGCATAGAGTGTCACAGACAGAACTAGTTACTAAATCTCGACGTTCATATACAAAATATTGAAGAACTTATTGCCACCCTTAAAAAAGTAATGTTTGGGGGAATAATCACTGTTTCATATAAACCACAGGAAACCTACATTACATTCTATGGGCAAGAGTTACTGAATAAAATCAGGTGGTACGTACAGTTATCACTGCTCTAAACGGTTAAACTTTCAAGTTAGGATTACAGAATAATGTTAAGGTTTTTCATTTTTAAGTATTTAATTTCATTATTTGGTACTTCAGATTTGGAGCATATTCATAATTTTTACTCAAAACAATTTGAATGTATCGCGCACCACATTGTTTAGGAACCACTGCTCTAGAAGATTTGATTCCTAACTCATTCAGCATATGCAGGTCCATTTGCTACCTGGTTCATTTATTTTATCTGCATTCTGTTATACGCTACATGTAATTTAAAGTAACATTTTTGTAGTATGAAGTAAAAAGTTGAGAGGGAACACGTGGACTTTTCCTTCACCGCTGGTAGTGCAGGAGGCAGAGGAGTGATTCTATAAAATTCTAAACATTTCCTGTCGCTGTTCACTGTTCTATAATTCTGTTGAGAAGTTACGAAGGACTTTGAATTTCTCACACATTTTTCAGCTAAATAATAGATACGCTGTTCAATCAAGTAAGAGGAGATGGGTAAATCATGTAACATATAAGAGTATATAAAGACAAATCCTGAATTGAAGATACCTTTTAAAAGATCATGGCGAGATAATTTATTCACATTTTATTTATTTATATATTTCATTTATTATCAAATTAACATTTACTCTGAAGTCTGATTTTAAACGTCCACAACGTAATTCCAACAAGAGTTGCCTTTGAACTATCTTTTGTTCGTACTAGTGTTGGATGTCGGCAGATGTTTTCCGGTAGCCCTGAAGCCTTTCTCGTCGGCTTGGTAGTCCACCCGGAAGAGCAGTCCCTCAGGGCTCACAAACCGGTAGAAGCCCTTCTTGACGAGGATATCTTTTCCGTTACTACGACGAGTGTAACCTGTCTCTCGCTGCACTATCGAATTCGCCGCCTCAAACCTGCAATAGTTTACACATCGCTCCATCATCTTCATCAATGTTAAAACTCAGAATTACTTCTGAAATTATAAATTTTGTTTAAAGAATTTCCGTAGGACTCCTTGCACTGCTGGTAACTTGTTCAAAGGCCTCTGCCTATGCAGAACAGCACAACACAGAAAGACGAGCACAAGCATCCATTCCTTGAGCCTCGAACCCCAGCACCAAAATGGCCAAGACCCACGCCCCACAACACGCGATCACTGACGTCATAGGACTCATTTGAATGAAAATTAGTAACTAATATTTAGTTATGTGTTGAAGGGTTCTCAACCCGCTGTCCACCGGTATTATGTGCAGCTCGCGTATATTTTTTTTAATATTGTATAACCTTCAATGTATAATGATAAAATTATTATGTCGAAATTAAATATTTAATTGTAAGTGGTTAATTTATATGAGTAAAAATTACAAATTTATAGTTACTGAATATTATAGTGAACCGGTCTGAAATAGTAAAGTACAGTAAAGTAAAGTAAAGTTTGTCCCACTATACGCCATGTAGGCGTTTGGGGTGAGTGGAGGTATAGCTCCTCTCTTCCTTGACCTCGGCACTAGATGGGGGTGAGTGGTCAGCATCACGCCCCGTCCGGCTTTACCCCCGGGAAAGGACCCCGGTACCCATTGTAGAGGAGGCTGGGTGGGCCCCAGAGCCGGTCTGGACGCAGAGGCTAGAGGAAAAATCCTCTGCCCCTGAAATAGTAGTAATGTTTAATAAATTTATGTTACGTTTTTATAGGTCGTTGTAATTTATAACCAGGCGACCCGCGGGTCAAAAATTTCTTAATGTGACCTCAGATCTTGAAGGGCTTTGGGCACTTGCTGTGTTGTATGAAGCCACGAAAGAAAGTAAAATGTTACAGATTGAGCAAACAAAGAAATCATGTTAACTGCAGACAGTAAAGCTTAATGCATGCAGTGAAATACATACTATAGAAATATATACTAACTGAACCGTATACAAAAGAGTAAGAAACATTTATTCACATGGAGAACGCGGATTATTTGTCGTTTTCTTTGAAACAAAATGTGTTCAGCCAAAATCATTTACTTGCTTGTCTAAATGGTTTTGGATTTATTTAACGCTTTTGGTAAGGTTTATAACCTATCGATAGCACTGTAAAATATAAAACCACTGACATGTAAGACTAACTAACTAACTAGATGGCTTACCGAACCCGAAGGTTCGTCACTGAATTAACCAAAGCCTTCCACCGGACCCTGTCCTGGGCCAACAAAATCCAGTCTCCTTCAACTCCCATCTCCCATAGATCCCGCCTGAGATTATTCTCCCATCTATGTCTAGGTCTCCCCAGCGGTCTCTTGCCTTCAGGTTTCCCAACCAGTACCCGGTGCACACCTCTTGTCCCATCCATGCGCGCTACTTGTCCCGCCCATCTCATTCTTCTCGACTTAATCACCGTGACAATGTTGGGAGAGTATTACAAATTTTTAAGCTGACATGTAAGATTGTGGTAGATAATAGGCTAATAGAACGTGAATTTAATTATTTAGGCTAATTATGAGAAACGTTTCGAAAATAAAACGAATACATTTAAACGTAGTTATGAGTTGTACATTTTTTAGAGATTCTCAAAATGATATTTAATAGTTCTTATATGAATTTATATAAAATACTGGTTTAGCCTGTATAAGCAGTGTAATATGTAGAACGTTAGGTTTATAGAAAACTAGAAAGTTGTTCATTAATTATGGCGATGAAATCTAAACTATCATTTAAAGTGCAAAGTTTTTTCTAATTATATGTTTAATTAAGAAAGCAGCGAAGCATTAACACGCAAACATCTTCTTTGCTGCATTGCATATAAGCACATATACGTACATAGTAAGCCATGGATGAGTGCACAGTCTTCCGTTTTAGTGCATTGTTTTCTTAAAGTGGCACATAAACATCAAAATTAAGTAACATAGTAAAACAAAAAATTAATATAATTATTTACCTTTCCTTAATTAAATAATATGATAAAATTTCACGCACTAAAGTCACTAATTCATTCTTATACCTAGGTTACAACTGTGCTGTGTTGCAATATATGCACATAGGCCTCCCTTGACAGCATTACCATTGCAACATTTTTAATATTATCCCACAAACGCCAAAATTATCACCGTACTATGGCAAAGATACTAATAATAACAACAATGGTGGTCAAACCAACTTGATAGGTTTCTATCGCCATCTGTAGAAGGGTCATTCAATAATGTGTAGTTTTGATTTTTGGAAAAAATTCTAATCTTTGGTATAGTAATTTTTGTGTGGTGTAAAACAATATAATGGTGACTTCATTAAAAAACATTTAGACTTGATCACTTTTCGAACCCGCGTACCCGATGCGTTCGAGAAACAGAGGATTTTTAATCCTGTTCATGCTTTGTCATTCTTCGTCTGTAAAGACAAGTAAAAATAATTAAAAATTATTTATGGGTATTTCTGTAATAGTTCTCATCTAGCTTTATGTAACTATGAGAAATGCCGATCCGAACGGAGAGTTTATTACGAATGAAGCAGGAATATGTCAGCTGTCAGCAGAAAATTTCGGTTCATGAATTCATTCTTCTTCCTCGCTTGAAATATCGGGGACCGTTTGAAAAGAAATTGGCATCAAAGATAACAGTTGAATGATAAATAAGTATTTTCTGGTTTACAGATCAACATTTATGTCTATGTTAATCTATTTAATAAATGACTTTCAGTACGACCCCAGGAATGAAAGATTTATCTGGCATTTCCATTAAATTAAAAAACAAAGGCAAATAATACAAAAAATGCTTCGTTGGAGACTGAATATGCAAAATAAGATAATTGGGCGAGTCACGATTTTGAAATTTTGGGAACAGAGTTTAGAAGGAACGAAAATTTATAGACTAATTATATGCAAAGCGTATCATCATATGAAGAACCAAAGGTGAAGTTCGGTGTAACTTCTATTCCGCCATGCAGAAGATTCTTCAGTAATAAGGTATATTTTGTAAACAATTTGAAGTAATATATTAGTGAAGGCAGCAGTGCGAATAAGGACAAATCGTATGAGTCTTAAGAGTCGATACGGGTGGAATAATGATGACGCAAGACGGCATTGTTACATCATCAGATGGGAAATATTCTAAAAATAACAAATTTGGGATGGTGAATAGTTCCTCGCACATTGGAAATAACAGCTAAGGAAAGTTCAGTTATTCTAACACTTATCTTCGGCAGGTATAATAATATTTCCAGGTTTTACTGCGTCGACTAGATAAGTTGCTTGGATATGGTTCATTGTCACCACACACATTACTGCAGCCCCTCTGAAGTTTCCGAAATTGTTAGAATTCTATTTAATTTAATGTGACTGAGACCATTACAAACAGATGTTACTTTGATTTATGCAAAGAAATATCCCGTGTCTGGGCATTTTACGTCATCAAGGTCCATCCTTCATTTGAAAAATTCAGGTGGTACTTAATGGAAACTTAGCATTGGCAAATACTGCCGCCATTTATCACCATTTATGGTTACGCAATGTGACAGACTTTTGCGATTTGAGCCCAGGCAACGTTTAGAGGAAGTCATCATTACCACAAAGTGTTCGCAGATTGAATTTCGGAAGTCACTGGCGAAGTCGGAAAAATTGTCATGCTCAAATTTATAACTTGTGTTGGGCAAGGCCGTGGTCTAGGCATCACGGAGTTTTCCTCCGTGGCATCCCAACAATTACTCCACTCACACACAGAAGAAGGCAATGGCAAACCACTTCTGATCATCTCTGCCAAGAATTTATATATGTATGAGCAGGTCCCTGACAACCTGAAGAGGTTGGAAGGATCCTGTTCATAATATATGGACCTGTCGTCAGACAGAACACTAAAAATAAAAAAAAACACGAGATTCGAGCTCAGTACTGACATCTACTTACTCAAATGTGTAGCTCCCGTCGATGTTCCTGTAGTCCTCGGAGTGTATTAGTGGGACTTTCACCCCGGACCCTTCTGTCGATGTGGTAAAAAATGTAGGTCTCGGGCGTTTGGGGCGTGTTCGTGGTGAATGAAGCAGGTCTATATCCTCTGTAATGACCAGAGTTTCTGGTGGGAGTGGGGGCGCTGTTGACGACGTTGGAGGCGGTGGTGGAGGTAGATCCGACGGTCGTCTGGAAGGGTGAGGTCGGCGCATGGCACCGCTTGGTAGCGGCACTGTAGGGATAGGCACGAACTGTGAGCCAGGCGGAGGACCTCTCTCGGCAGAAGGCGGAACTTCACGCAACTGAGATTTGTCGCCATCTCGTAACAGAGAATCTAAACTCTGTTCAGACCCGCTCTTGCATGCTGGCAGGTCAATGACTGCTAGTAACAAGGCTACAAGTACCTGAAATTTAATTTAAAGTTTTTTGGTATTAAGGCTATGTAGATCATGGTATCCTCCATTTAGACACGTTTTCAGCTGTATTAATCCAAGAACAGTGAATCAATTATGCCATAGCAAGAACTTTACAATCACAGACCAGACACAAGCGGGATTTAAACCAAGTACTGCATTATCTGGGAGGTAAGACAAAATTTCAGATGTTAATCATGTTTGTGATATGAAATTCTGTCAATATTGTATGATGACCTGTCTTTAAAACGTATTTTAGTTGTAGGTCAGATATTGATAAAAGTCAGACTCGTCCGACAACTTTCACTATAGAACTCCAATATCAAATGTTATCATCTGTTTATTGGTTTCGAACTTGAAATACTTGGGCAGATAAATATGACCTTCCCATTAAGCGTTATTTGTACACTGTAAAGAACGCACACAGAAGGTTTATGCTTTATACGTAGTAGTATGAGATTTGTAACAGTCGTTTTTACAAATACTTTCGTTGAACTTGATACTAAGATTGTGCTTTTAGAAGTGATTACTTTTGTGTATCTTTAAACTCTCCAGGGAAACTTCGGGGTTTGCCTTGTGAATATTTTAGGTACAATTACCGGAAGTGATTACTTTTCAACATGATGTCTTCTGGATTATCGCCGTTAAGATGGAGGTAGCAACGACCTCTGAAACGTCGGTAAACTTCTACCAGACTACACGGCGCAACACTCCAGAAGACTCACCGCCGTGAAAACCTCAAATCCCACGTGATTAATTTTTTATGTCTTCAAACCTCAGGGAATCTTCGAGGCTTGCCTTATGAACATTTTAGATGCAGTTTTCAAAAACATCTATTATACGATAATATAAATTCTGTGAATTTTTTATGATTTAAACTGTTAAAATGAACCTGGCTCGCTCACGAGCCATTTTTTCAATTTTTCCATCATATGGATAGTTCAAGCAAGATTGCAATTAGCTACTGGAAGCTTTATGCACGTAGAATTTAGTTAGGAAATTACATCGTAGGTAGGTACTGTAAAGTAAAGGATTTTTTTAGCCCTTATTAATTAAAGAAACACCCTGTTGCCATGGAAAGTTAAGATCGGGTACATAGCTTTTCACAAGGCACTCTGCCAACGAGGATAGCATGTACCCACTCCAATAACGTATTTTCCTGCATTGTTGTTAGGTAAACCAAGGAATTCAATCAATTTTGTCTACATCGTCTTAAAGCTATATGGAAGATCAGGAAAACTAAGTTATGACAAAATCGTGTGAGATAAACCATCTCTGTGGTCTTACTTACTGTTTCCAAGGATGTTATCATGGCTGGATAGCTGAATTTAAACTAATCTGTTTTCAAATATTTTATAGGTCTTTTATATTCCTTTTGTTTTGGGGAGCAGAAACTGTTCAAGGTCAGTTGTCCTCTGTTTCTTCTGGATAATGATGTTTTCAGGTCTCTTGATTACGAGGTTCACACGAAATGACGAAAATATATAAAAATATGGTGTGACCTTGAAATTGCTCTGAAGTGTTGGATTCGTCAGAGTCGTCTACTGAAATTTCGCAGTGAAGACTGTGATGGTTCTAAAGAAAGTAAGTGCTTTGTGTAATAGCAAAACAACTTGGCTAACATCATGACTTCCGAAAACAAAAAAAATGCATTGTCTTTAGTGTCTTAGTGCGTCATTAAAGCCTGGCTGGCCGTGGGTCGAATGCATGTGTGTGAATGTAATCATTCAGCCTAGCCCCCGGGATAAATTCTTTTCGTCTCTTTCATAAGAGGATGGGTGATTATAGTCTTTATTTTGTGTTTGATAAAGGGGCAACTGTGGTGACGTTGTAATCGGAGATCGAACCCCGGCCGTACGGCTCACACACCTCAAGCTCCACTCCCAGCGTGGACAGTCTAAATGTTATGTAACTTTTCAAGACATTCTTTTCTTGAACGGACATCAGGATTTATGAGAGTAATCTAAAATATAATCCTGTTCTCAGTCAGTTAAATAAAATTTGACCCTCTACAATTTTTCATAACTTTATGTAGTAGAGTCCTTCCTGAGAAGCTAATAGTCGTTTAGGTAGTCAAGATATTAATCATCCTCAATGGAACACAATTGTTCGTATCTGTGTTCGCATTATCCGTCACTGGTCACTACCTTGAAGCCGAGGAATCCAATCCACAACCTCTTCCTCGAGATTCATTTTAATATTATCTTCCCATACACGTCTAGATCTTCCTAGCAGTATATTTTGTACAGACTTTTCGATCAGCAGTGTGCACGAATGTTGTCATTTCTTATGCGTGCTACATCGCCCTAAACGTCCTTATAGCCCTAATAAATTATTTATTCGAAGCTTAATTTTCTTATTCCGGACAGCCTTACACTGCCATCATGTGTTTCTGTTTCTGCCCCTTAGTAAATACTGAATCAGTCTTCACAAACATTCTTATTTGCGTCTTGCCTCCAGAGGGCGCCCCAACGTTGTACATTTCAATAATACCGACATACTTGTTCGAATTTTTAAGGTGGGAATGACTATAGCTGTACTTACTTGTAGGATACTGACATGTTTTGGAATAAAACATCTTCGGTTCGACTTCCGTCAAAGTCATTTTTTGTGGAGCGTAAAAGGAGGAAATCTGGGACCGTAGACCGACTATACTGACAGAAGTTTTTCGTGGTTTTCCTCACTTCCTCCAGAAAAGTGGCAGGACAGTACAATTGCTTCCTGCTACATCTTTACCAATTCACTAATTATCCTAGTATTTGACGCTGTGTAATATGATCTTCTGACTGTACCTTTAAATTAACCATAAATCAAAAAATGACATTAAAGTTGTTTAATTGCCATTTATGAACAGCAATCGATAGTTTTTAAATTTTACAAAATCAGCCTGGTAATTGTGATGTGAATAAATGTGAGTGAAATATACTTCTATATCTGCATTGCAAAGTATGAGAATGTGGTGCTTCCACCTCCTAAATAGACCGTTAAATCTTCCACTTGTTTTCCTCCAGAGTCAGACATAACAGATCTTATCTAGAAGATCAGGCTACAGAACCAATTATAGTCTAGAAAGTTTGACATCTATGAAAGCTGGGGCAGGAATTGTACCACTTCGTTAAATTTGACCAAACATTTATCCTGTTACTAACCACGCACTGTATTTTACTTGTTACTTTTGACATGAGTGTAAATTTTCAAGTTGAAATTTTATATTTTAAACGAACAAATACACACGTTAAGTTCTCAGTAATGACGCCAGATAGTACAGTGATCTATCTTAAAGTGCTGATACTGTTAGGAAGCTTTTAGAAGTACTTTTATGTCAGATAAAGTTAAAAATTTCAAAGATCTTTTTCAACTTGTAGGCTCAACTGATATCGCTTCGTTATGCAACGTGACTAATTGGTAATGGTTCTGGTGTCGACATTTTTGTTACGTTGCTTATGTGCAGCCGGGATTCTCAGTCAGTATAATGACTGGCCTACGAATTGAGATATCGAGGTTCTATTCCCGGCTTGGGCACTTTTTTTTATCTTCGCTATCGCGCCCACAACGGCTTTGGATGCCACCCAGCCCAGAATCGGAAAGGTGCCTGGAGCTCTTTCCTCGTGAGTAAAGCACTAGGTATATGAAGCTAACCACTCAAATTCTGATAGTATCGAAACTAAGAATGTGTTATATCTCCAATTCGCCTTGCATCTTCGTGGCGTGTTCTAATACCGAACTAATTTTCTCATTTGGGACTTTATCCGTCGTCTGTTGAATGTTTTATAAAATGCCTTCTTAAATCGCAACCTATGGATCATCTTCACCATCGTGGAAACCTCAGATCTCACTTTATAATCGAGGTCACACTAATAGTTTCACTTGGGTAAGTATCCTGAACGGACTTAACTTTGTTCTGTGATCTTGTTAAAGTCAAAAATGTGAGTGGTATTGAGTGGAACAAACATTGCTTCATGATATAAAATTTCCCGTTCATTTGCCAAAATCAGACATGCAAGATTTGTCCACATTTATTTTAATAGAACGAAATTAAACATAAATATCACTTCATTGTACTCACGTACGTTGGAGGAGTAGAGGTAAAGCTCCACGCGTTCATAACCTCCGATCTTAATTGAGGTGAGTGCCCTGCCTCAATCTCCGGCCACCCTTTCCCAAATATTTTTTCCTGCCCCGAATATATGACCATGCAGAGGGAAGTCCCTAACACCGCCAAGTATCGAAGTCATGTGTCAGCCTTGTCCTTATACTGACTGAGATGCCCCGGCTCCCAATTTTAAAGTCCCTATTTATTGTCTTATAAATAAATGTATTTGGCTAAATAATAATGTATACGTAGCTGGTTTCATAGTACTCTATCATTAAACACTCCACCACGTATCAGTAGTTTGCGGTAATCATGTCTTATTCTGATAGGTCATGACTTTAATGAAATTATTTTATTGTTGTTTTATTTTAGTATTAGTTGCAACGGCTGGGACTGATTCAGGAACCTATTGAATACTGGGGTAGTGTGATGACGATTAACCTATTTTTGTGATTACTGAAGGTATCGAAATGGTTCGAACAATTTATGCATTATGACAAATATAGAAACATAACACAAAAATGAGGTTAAGGTAATTAAACTTTAATGTATTGTCTGTAACAAACTCGTGAAGAATTACTGTTGTTTAATATTTAAAGAGGCACTCCTTAAGAAATTGCTAATTATAGAGAGACAACCATTTTGTAAATATATCAATGTTTCTTAGTTGTCATGCTCTTTACTGCTTTGTACTCTCCGGGATCAATAAGAGCTCTGAAGTGCAGCAACATGCATGTGTACGTTTCCCCCTTGAGAAAGGCAAGCTTTTACTGTTTAGAAATCCAGATACTGAGCATTCAGAGATTAAAACTTGTTCGAATGCAGACTGTACTACATTTTGGCGTCAGTGGATATTTAAAGGAAAAGGTGCTACAATTAAAAACAAAGAAACTCTGTAAGTAATCATAATCTAATTTTGGACCCTTTGTATTCTTTATACTTTTGTCAGAAAACCCATATCGGAAGATTTACATCACTTATCATCTATATTTTTGATTAATTCTACGTGTCACTCCATTTTGGGCCCCCTTGCAGCCAGAGTGGACTTGAATTTTCAACTCATTTGGTACAGTTCGACTGAAAAGATATGTAAAAATACAAGCCCAGATGATTACATTTAATATTTCACCCATATATCGATTATCAAAACTGAGAATAAATATTTTATGGCCTGAACATTTAAAAAAAGGCACTGTTGTTTTCTGCACCCCGATCAGTGTCAACTGAAAGAATATTTTACTTTATACACTTAATACATTGATTTCTACTATAAAATTTTAAGGTAATCCTGGAGGGCCATATGAAGTTACTGGAAATATAGGTGCGAAAGAAACACCAGTGTTTGCCTGGCTAGCTGAAGATGAGGCACCAGAAAAACTGCTTGATCCAACAGCTGCTGGTCCGGCTGAAGATCCAGCAAAACTGCTTGATCCAACAGCTGCTGGGGCTGAAGAAGGAGCCCCATATGAGGGACTAGGAGGGAAGGGAGGGGAACTAGATGCTGCACTGCCAACTTGTGCAAGTGAAGGAGGATAATATAAAGGAACAGATGAGAATCCTGTTCCTTGGCTAAATGAAGAAGATCCAGCGAAACTCTGTGAACCAGCAGCTGCTGGTCCGGCTGAAGATCCAGCAAAACTGCTTGATCCAATAGCTGCTGGGGCAGATGAAGGAACTCCATATGACAGACTGGGAAAAACAGGCGAGAAGGAGGGTCCGAAGTTTCCTTGGTTGGCTGAAGATGAGGCTCCGCTGAAACTGCTTGTTCCAGCAGCTGCAGGTGCAGCTGAAGGAAGAGAATATGAAGGAATAGGAGACACGGGAGAGGCAGGCGAGAAGGAGGGTCCGAAGTTTTCTTGGCTGGCTGAAGAAGAGGCTTCAGCGAAACTGCTTGTTCCAGCAGCTGCAGGTGCAGCTGAAGGAAGAGAATATGAAGGAATAGGAAACACGGGAGAGGCAGGCGAGAAGGAGGGTCCGAAGTTTTCTTGGCTGGCTGAAGAAGAGGCTTCAGCGAAACTGCTTGATCCAGCAGCTGCTGCTGGGGCACTGCCGATGTTTGACGCCGAACTGCCCGAATGCGTTGTTGCAGGTGACGCATATAAGCGGCTGGGAGCTGCAGGTGACTGTCCCACTCCGAAGTGTTCCTGGCCCCCCTCGGATGGAAATACAGGCGAGGGAGCGGCATAACCTGGGGACGGATTTTGTACCGCTGAAGAACCATCGCTTCCGGAAGATGTCGGCAGTGCATAATATGTATCTTCTGAACTTGTGGCTTCAACACTGCTGTCAGGAGTTGCAAAGGTTGTCTCTTGACCAAGACCTATTGATGGAATAAGTACAATTAAGAGATCAGAAACAACAGAAAGTTTAGTTTTAATGTACTGAACGTCTGAACAGGATGGAAAATCGAAGCACAAAGCTCCCCCAAAATTATGGGAAGCAAGGCAACACAGGAATATACTTAGAGGGGCAAAGAAACAATCCTGAGAACAGGTCGTATTTAAATTAAAGTAAATAGGATTTAATTAGGCAAACATCCAAACGAAAGTTCGTAGGACAGCGGGAAGCTCATTGTCTCGTACTTAAAAGTGTCGATTAGGTGTGTAAATTAATTCCCTGTAGGTAGTTATCAGGCGAGAGAAAGAAATTATTAAAGAAATTGCAATATGCAATACACATCCGGTTTTTTCGAATATCCTTAGTCTCTCGATTAGAAGGACAGCTTTAAATCAGTTTTTATCAACTTCTGAGTCTATATCTGTGAGGGATTATATAGCTCGCCTATGAGAATAAGAATAGCAATAATATTTCACATATTAACTATAAGAATACTGAGGTACTCTACTATAATTTGTGTGTCTATGCAGTTATATCGTCTTCTAATGTGCTTACAAAAATTGCCGAACTTTTATGAATATTTGTTTGTAGGTCATGACAAAGGCGGTCTGTAAACATTGTCTATATTAGTAGCTATAACTGTGGTCTGTCTACATTGTCTATATTAGTAGCTATAACTGTGAACACGTGAAAGTGCTTATCTCAGGTCAAGATTTTACAATCTCGGAAAGTGTCTGTAGTATTAGCCAACGTTTTGACCAGTAATTTACAATTTGTACAAAGAATCAGTCGACAGTCCTTTTTAAAAATATCCTGTAGGCTCATGGTCTCAAACTAAGAACCTCAAAAATCTTATTTTTTCCTTCATAATGGAATAATAAATTGTGTGAAAGTAATATTTTAAGTACATTCCTTTCTTAACAGAATAAATGTGGACTTATGAAATCATTATAGCTCTTTCAACTATTACTACTCTATTGATTTTCACGAAATTTTTAAAAGTATTTTATCATGAAAAGATATTCGAATCTAGTGCTCATTAATTACCTACAATCGGTAATAACTTCATGATGAACACGCTAACGTTTGAAATATGAATGACACTAAGTATACGTAATGTAAGTTCCTAAAATGTACAAATTTGTTTAGAATTTTTAATGTGAAACAACATAATAACCTTACAAAAAATTTAGCTTTCAGTTTGATAGCTGACATACTATAAAACGTAATGAACTTCCGTCACCTGTCAAACTGAAAGCTTGACAGCTGACGGACAATCTAAGCTGGAAGTTCATTACGTTTTATAGTATAATTACTTATAAATATTCCTATAAATTATGGTTTACATGTCAACTGTTATTAACTTCGCGACGGTGCGAAACAGTAATATTATATCTCGTAAATTTAACTTGGACATAATCTGTTTTACATAGGTTTTTTCTAAAAAGGGTATAAGAAGTTCAGTATTCTTGTGCCTACACTATGGCCTTGTAGGATATCCTTTACGATGACTTCGGTCGAATTATTTTTCGTCATCAATACGTAAAACTAATAAAGAACGTATAAGGTGAAGCTTTCGCGGCCACTGAAGTTGATGAAAGACTCTCGGGCTACAAGCCGCGTCACGTGACCACCTGGCGCGGATTTTGGCCCGAGAGTCTTTCATTAATAAAGAATGTGTTACTGAAAATAACCGGAAAGCTCAAAACCACTTCTTTTTCGCAAGACCAATCCTAATAATTAGTAAGGATGCAGTATCTTCTGTAGTTGTAACATATTTGTTTGTAGAACGGGTCGCGTTTCGTAAGTCTGTACGTCTGTCGTTCAGAACAGTGGTACAGACAGACAATATTGTAAATGATGACTAAGCTCGCAAGAAAGCACAAAATGGTCTACATAATTTACAATTTAGCTAACATTTGATAGACTACTTGCAACGAAAATTAAGAAATATAATCACACTTGACAAAAATATCCTTATTTGTGCTTCTCAAAAAAATCTTTTGGAATTTGAGGGCTTTACGGCTGTGAAAATATAGTTTCAGGCCTTCTACTTTGTGGCGTTGTGTACTACAGGATGGGTGGGAAGTAAATAGGCATTTCCATTTAAAATGTACATGTAAAAATTATTTTCATTATCTTTGCATTGGAAATATAGAGGTTATAACCATTTGTCAATGCTTACTATATTCAAGGTGCTTAACAAGTGTCTGAGGAAATTATCGACTCCATTTTCAGCGAATAAGATGTGCCTGACTGGTTCCTCCGAAAAGTTGATAACCTCCTAAAGATTTATAAGACTGTTAAGCGTCAAAACCTGAAGATTACAATCGAGAAGCAAGATTAGTTGTGGGAATGCGAGGAAGTTGGTGACTTTTTGTAGATTTTGAAGGATAATTATGGGCACTTTTACAAGGTGTAGAGGTTGGTATAATTGTTTCTTTGGAACCCCTTTCTTTATATATTCTTATGCTTCTGTAGAAGTTTTGATAACTTCTTTCTTAAAACCGATGACTCGTTCATTCTTATGACGGAATTATTGAAATATTTAGATAGATTATATTCTAATTAGTACTCACAGTCCGGCAACTGTCAGCATTTCATTACTCGAAACGCAGTTTAAAACATATTTATCTATGGTAACAGCTTCATACTGAAACAGATGAATGTATAGGAGTCTCGTATATGGTACCTAAACATTTGAATATGAAGTTTCGTGTAGCTGCTTTCATGCTAATGCCCTATTAGCAAGTCGACAATTATTTTGGGGCTCCTCAAAACTGGGGTATTGGACTTCATGTTCTTCATGCTGAAAACTAAGGAAGAAAGCGGGAAAGGATAAAAATATTATTTCAGAAGCATAATCCATAACCTCAAACTTCCTCAGGGTACAAGTGCAAGAGAAATCCATGTTCTAACTTTGAGTCAGATATGAAAAAATATATATTTACTTGCCTCTTACATGTTTAATATATTCTATATCCTCTTCTGTAGTCGAGGGAAGTGTAATTAAACTGAAATATTTATTACTCACCTTCTGCATAAAAGTAGGAAATTCTTATATTAGCCACAGAATGCTTAGAATTTTACAAGAAAATTATCGTCCTTTGTGTAATATGAAGCAAAAGCAAATGTTTAAACATAAAGTCGTTTATATTTGTCGCTGTTTTTCCCCTTGGAATTCAGTGGACGTTCTAATAGCAAAATTTAATACCTTACCAATTGCAAAGAAAATTCTGACCGGCCAGCAAGATTTGACGGTCGCGATCCTCAGTTAAATCCTAGTCTTTGATCGTGCAACATTCCGGGATCAGAGTAAAGTCTCTATTTATTTTTAGAGATATTAAGCCCTGTGCTCCTTGTAAGTTAGTGAAACATTTATTTAAATTATATTTCTATTCTTTATAACAGGGTTCATCAGTCTGATTCCCAAATTTACACTCACTAATTGACTCGCAGGCCTCAAGCTTATTTAAATGAGAACAATTTATTAAAACTTCATGTGTATTCATTAATTATATTACAAATTTACTATTATAAACAGGTTAATATAACGCTCATTAATTTTCCTTAAGAACATCGATTGTTGATAAGATATCTGACTCTCCTTTTGCTTGAGTAATCTTTCAGTAACTGCAGGATTTAAGTTTTTATCTGTTGTCTTATGGGTTGTAGCGCCGTGTTGTCTGCTAGAAGTTTATCGAAGTTTAATAGCGCTGACTCATAGCCCGATGATGGAAGTAGCAAGGACCTCTGTAACTTTGATAAAATTCTACCAGACTACACGGCGCTGCAGCCCAGAAGGCAGCCATCTTTCAATATCCGCTTTAGTTTTTGTTATTACGATTCTCATACATCCATCAAATGTTCATCAGAAAGATGCGTCATGTTTGTTGATTGGACGTTTTTCACTAAGCTGTACAGTTGCTCACAGCGACTAATACTGTCAGATACTGACAACGACGAAACTTGATCTCAGAGAACAGGGAACTATTTTTCACCATGGAGGTTAGCAGAGTTGGTCTTAGAAAACAAATAGGGGGACTTGGGTTTGAGAATCTCTTCCTTAGAAGGTAGTACTGTCTTATTTAAAATGTAAATACTCGGAAGGAACCGACTATAAGCTACGGAAACGGACGTTTCAAATGGAAATTTGAGCCGAAAAGAAGATGGAGCTCGGATATCTGTTACCTGCAATGCCTTCAGCAGCTGTGTGCCTCGCTGCTGTCAGCACGCCCTCTACTGCAGAAGTGTCTCCGAAAACGGGAACTGGCAAAGTGTAAGTCGTTACTTTAGGGGAGAATTCAGCAGAGCTGCCTGGAGCAGCTTCAGATCCCAGCATCAGCATAAAGCAGACTGAAACCTGTGGACATAATCGGGTTGTTAATTCAGTAGGTGAACCAGTGTGTTCTTGTTCCGATCTGAAGTGATGAGTGATGTACTGAGTTTGTAACAGACATTGAACACACGCATTTGAAAATAGGAAATAAGATTTATAAATCTCATATATTGTTAAGTCGGAAATGATTTTTTCTCTGCTTTAACCCATAAAGTTTACACACTCAAAAATACAATTAAATAAAAGATAATTTAAGATGGTGTACTAAAGAATTATCATTCAAAAGAAGCACTTGCCATGGAATTAAGGTCTAAGCAACTTACTTTTAACATGATTGTTTCTTTCTTTCTTTGTTTAGCGACGCTTTCTCGACTGTATATGTTAACTTACGTAAAATTTGTATTTTTACAAAATTTTAGGGTGACGTAAGAATGATGAGATTGGTGGGGCATCGTTGAACGAGGAGGTTAAAAATGCGTTCGAAATTTTAGTCTGTTGATCAGAAGGAAACAGCCTAGTTGCGAGACCTAGGTGTAAATGGGAAGATATTATTCATATGGTCCTTATATGCATAAAATTTTAGAGTGTGGACCAGGTTCATCTGGCTTAGCTTATGACCCAATAGCTTGCTAGTTTGACGGTGATGATGAATATTTGATACCATAAAAGTTGTCTATTATTTTAATAGGTGACAAGACATCATCTTTCAGCTCTGAGGATGAACAACACTCCGTGGAATTCGTTTTAAATAACGCAGAGATGAGAGTATTTTAATATGAAATTACTTTGAGATGGAATTAATATTAAAGATGATTGCGATTAGTGGTTAGAAATTAATAGGATGATGATGTTTATTAACCGTGAGAACAGCACAAAAAATTACTTTCTCCCATTTTACAAAAGCAAATTCAATATTCACTTACCACTCTCAACCCGTGCGTCGCCATCTTCAGTAGCCCTAATCAATCCACGCAGTGTCCGCAGGGTTGCTAAGACGACTCTACTTATAGCGTAGTCTCTCCACCACATTTAGCAGATGTCATCACCTTCAACACCTAACAGTGAAAGCTGCCAAGCAAAACAACACACATTTCGAATGACACGGAAGAATGTAACACGTCACGATGTCCATGGCGTGAACAGCAGTTGTCTAGGGGTTGCCGATAACTTTAAGGAAATCATCCCAAAATTTCACCTGCAGACATATTCTGTTCTTGTGTGGGATTTCTGATTCAGACGATAATGTCGATGTTCGTCTTCTGGGTCGTAACACCATCGTTTCTGTGATGGGTCTACTTATTGCCAAAACATTGGCATCTACCTAGAAGTCATCGTTTCTGTGGTGGGTCTGCTTATTACCAAAACATTGGCATCTACCTAGAAGTCTGTACGGCGTTACTAACTAGAAGTCCAACATGGACATTGTCTTCTTCATTTTGTCATTTCTCGCTTTTTAAAAACTTAGAATACAAACGTGTGTCTCCTTATAAACGTATATCAACTCTGTTGAACCAATGTACTAAGAGATTTAAATGGAGAGTGAAGGTTGTCAGATAAATATCGACGTGTATTGAAACCTCCTCTGAAGATTTCTCTGCCATCACATTAATGGGGTTAGTCTGTATATCTTTCTGCAGAATATGACACTAAAAGCTTATTAATGTTTGCTTAATTATTTCACAGGCAAAATCTGCTGTTTATCGTGTGTCAAGTCACAAATATTATCTTCACCAAATACAATATTTTGCGTTCAGTGAAAGTGATATATCAACAGAGTTTCGCGTTATAACATATAACTTTGAAGAAATGTGACAGCATTATAGTTGATTTTATCTCAACACAATTCTCTCTGTGCTGTTAACTGTAACACAGAAATTACTAGAACTGTTTGTTTGTGTATGTTTTTATAACTCCGTGTCTCCGTCACCGCTTCTGACTTTTGCACCAAGTGACGGAGTTGTTTGGACATCAAGCCATTGCACACAGTGTCAACTTTCTTCTTAATATTCTGTATTATGGGTAACATCAGCATTGAGACTGAAAGAAATTGTGAATTTCGAACGACACTACCCCGCTTAACTCACCCACTCACTCACTTTGTGGTATAGGATAGTTTTTGAAAAGTCGATTGTAAACTCGACTTGTCAAAGAATAACCCACTTTCATTATGGAACCCAAAGGTTCATCTCCATGTTCACAAAAGCTTACCCAGACCCTATTGTGAGCCAGCTGCATCCCCATCAATTTCCACCCCTCTAAGCTCCATCTTAACATTATCCTCCCATCTACGCCTAGGTCTTCCCAGTGGTCTCCTTCCTTCAGATCTTTCAACCCCACACCCTGTGAACACCACTCCTCTCACCCCTGCGTGCCGCATGTCCCTCCCTCCTCATCCTCCTCACTTTAATCACCCTGACATTATGAGGTGAGGAGTACAGGCCGTGAAGCTGATCATTATGCTATTTTCTCCGTGATCCGTCTCGCTCCCTTTTAGATCCAAATATCTTCCTCAACACCCTCTTCTCAAAGACCCTCAATCTGTGTTCCTCCCTCAATATGAGAGACCAAGTTTCGCACCCATACAGCACAAGTGGCAAAATTACACTTTTGCATATTTTAATCTTTATGTTTTTCGATATGAGACGGGAGGACAAAAACGATTTTGGACTGAATGATAGCAAACATTCCCTGGATTTAATCTGCTCTTGATTTCGTCTTAAACGTCATTCTGACTTGTTAGTGTCGTCCCTCAGTACTTGAATTTTGTCACATTTTCGAACGATTCATTAGTTATCCTTATATTCTGGTTCTGTCCTGATTTCTGACGCCGAGACATGATCATAAACTTTGTCTTTTCTGAATTTCTTTCTAGACCAACACCCCTACTATCCCTTAAGAGTGTTTCTGTGTTTGCGTTTGTAGTATTTATATTCTCGTCCAACAGATTAATATCATCAGCATAGACCAACAGCTGATGTGTCCCATTAATTTCCAAACCGTCCTGATTTTCTTTTAATTTCCTGATGGCATATTGTAGGGCAAAATTGAGAAACAGCGGCGATACAGCATCTCCCTGTTTTAGGCCATTCTGACTAGCTTCTTAGCTACATCAGATTGAAGTAAAATGTTGTAAAGAGCTTCTCTTTTAACTGAGTCATAGGCTTTCTTGAAGTCTATTAATAGTTGATATACTTTCCCCGCTTAATACAAGGGTCCCGAAATATTTTAACTTGATAAGTCTTTGACAAGTGAAATTTTATACGGTGCTAATTTATAAACACAGCTAAAATGTAAATATGAAGAATATTTCTTTGTTAGACCTTCAAGGACAGGCCCCGTTACAGCCCGCAAGTTTTCCCATTTTAAGTTATGTAGGTTTATGTTTAATAAATATTTTTGTCCTACATCTCATATTCCATTTACAGCCTGGTATCTAATTTTATCACAAGTTGAGATGTAAACTGAAACACTGTACATTCATACAAGGGCATATAAATGTTGCGCCTATAATCCTATCAACAATCCTGAATTGAAAAATGGGCTTGATGCGAATCTTTGATGATATGCCTCATAACTTTCAAGTAGTTTGGAGTTACACTAGTAGAAATGAAACACAGAAATACAAGATAATCGAAAATGTACGCAACTCATATTTATTAAGATCACAATAATATGATTTATAGAGTTTTTTGATCAATCTGAAGATCGCTTACTAGCTATTGTTACTTTATAACAATAGAGTGTCTCTATTCAGACGACTGCAGTTCAAGAAAGAATTAATTTTTGTTTTTGTTATTTGGTGTTGTCTACTTTGAAGATTATGCTACATGCAAAACCAATCGTTACCTTCCGTGACGCTGTCGTATGTTCTCCTAAAGTCTCGGACGAATGGTTAGTACTCCTGTTTCGTAATCGCAAGGTCCCGGGTTCAAACCAGGACCCGGAGATCGGCTGTTTGACAGTTTTCATGGTTTATTTAAGTCTCTACAACCAATTGCATGGATAATTCCTTTCGTTAGGCCCTTAGGCTTCCTTCCACGTTTGTTCCAATCCATTGACTTAACGAAGTACTATTTGACGCAGTATAAAAGTAGAAATTGAAAGCGTAGTTGAATAAAATTAAAAAGTAAGCTAGTAACTATTCCACACAAGTTTGGAATACGAATGAGTTCATTACCATATTAACAAAAGCTTACCTGAGCCACGTGAATCAGTCCTTATCGTCCAACATAAATTTTAAAAACAATTTTAATATTCTCCCATTTATGTTTAGGTCTACCATGTGGTTCTTTTTGGTTTTCAGTTTAATTTTCTACATGTTTCCAGTCTTTTCCATGCCTGCTAAATACTCTGCCTAACTTATCTTCTTAGGTTTAGTTGTGACAAATTGTGGTTATAAAAATAATGATTATTTTCATCGTTATGTTACTTCATCCATTTTCCCGTTACTTCCTTCCATCTAGGTATATAAATTTCCATCACACGCTTACCAGCCATCCTCAGTCTCCATTCTTCCCTTAATGTGACAGGAAACGTGTCACACCCATAAATATTAAAATTTTGGAAC
>NW_019060229.1:247624-269127 GCF_000696155.1 Zootermopsis nevadensis
AGCTAATTCAAGTGTGCGTATTTAATTTTTGTTGGTTTATTTACTGTTGTATCTAGGTATTTATATTTCAGTACAATAAACTAACAAATAACAAAGAAAAAGTTAGGCTTCATAACCTCTTGCCAGAAAATTCTGTTAATTTCTTTCCAGCTGTATATTACATTACGTGAACGGTTTATTTCTAGAACTGCTACTGCTTAAAATGGGTTTCATTAAATATTGTTATAAGGTTTATGAATTTGCTAAACCCATAGCGAAGTGTTACAAAGTGCTTACAGAATTGATTGCCAAGTCAGTGGTAAATATGGCAGTAATTGGCTTAATTGAAACGTAATTTTATTTGACACATATCATAATGCAGTTACATGTAATGAAGTTTAAGTTATTCAAAACATCATTAAAATGATACACACATTCAGATGTAGAGTATATGCGATGTATCTGAACAAAATCTGTGTCAAGGTTAACACTGGAGGCTTGAGGACGTAGTATATTAACGACAGGAAGACGAGAATAAGTCAGTAAGAGGACTGCTGACTGGTTTATTAGAATCTTTGACTGGGACGCTAAGAAACTAGCGTGAATAGTCAGAATTGTACAGCATCTAAAGTAATTCTGAAGTCATCTTGCTTTTGAGGGCGTTCACCAAGGAAACGTGGAGTTTCCATATATTTTCCCCTTCCACAAGCATACTATCCGCAGTGACTTCATTTTTAACAATTCATGACAAGGTTTTTAATCTGCGAATAACAAATATCATTTGCCGGCCAGTCAAGAGACTGTTTGCAACAAATATTTTTTTATAATTACTTCATTACTATGGTTTCTTTCTTTAGATATGGGTAGCTACTTATCAAGAGTCATATCCGACCCGTGGGCCTCAGTTTACGTAGTACTGTTGTCGTCTTTTAGTCAGCTACTTGTTCCTTGCGTTTCGAAAAAATGGATACCCGAAAGCCGAGTTTCCGTACCCGTATCCGTAAGGGTTAAACTGTCCATAGTAAGGGTTGTAGATGGGTCTGTTGAAGGGGAAGGGGTTGTAAGATGGGACGTAGTACTGTGCAAGGGGCGCAAAGTCATCTTCGTCTGTTAAGAGGCTGCTGAGTCCTCCCAGCAGAGCGCTGCCAAGGTTGCCTAGCAGCGGTCCGAAAGTGCGAGGCCTCGCGTCAATGTTGCTGTCTGGCCCAGCGCTTTGCACCGCGGGTGAGTGGAGAACCAGGAGCAGCGACAGTGCTGCCGTTGCGTGCCGGGCGATCTGCAAGTGAACGACGTTCAGTTGTGATTACGATACACGAGGATAAGCTGAAGGAAATGAGTTATACGTGAATCAGAACAAAGAGGAAAGGAAGAGAAGTAAAAAATGCAAAGGTAACAATTAAAAAGAAAAATTTTCTTGAGGAAATTATGAAATTAAATGTATAAAGAAGAATGAAGTAATGAGAACAAAATTAAGGCAGAAAGATCAAAAAGGAGACAAGGAAACTAAGAATTATGAAGGAAGAATCGGAATCGAGATAAATATAAAAGTAAAAAAATAATAATGACAATAATGAAAACATAAAGATGAAATAGTATACACAATATGTAAAAAGGAGGTTTTTAACAAGAATATTCGTACAAGTTCAAAGAATGTAAATAATTATTCTTCTTTATCATTTGCCCATGTTGATCGGTAATGTGTCTGAATACAGTAAACTTAAATAATAGAGGAAGATAACTCTTAAAGCATTAATCACGTAATTGAGCCGAAATAAATGTCCGAAGATGAATATGAATATGCTGTTCAAAATCTTTAAAACAAACTTTTCTTAAAAATAACGTATTAACAGTAACAAAAAAAATTAAAAATGTAATTTCCAAAGTGAAGACAATCCTTTCTAAGTGACTAACCGACCTGCTACCTCACTTCCCAATTATCCACCTAGCCGTCTCTATGGTTGAGCCTTCCTTCAGTAGTTGACAGCTTTTGAGCTGTTTTGAGTCTGAAAGGAGCAATGGCTTCCCACTGGTCACTACGCTTTAGTTCACATAACACAGCCTTCTGTAAATATGTTCTTGTAAATTCTTATACAGACAGGCGGACAAACACTGCCCGTTCTTTTGTGTGTGAAACAGTTCTGCATACCAAACCTTTAGCTTTGCATAACAATTAAGTAACATGAAACGATTAATAGGCACACAGCCGCTTCTTACACTGCAGTCAAATAAGCAAAAGACTACTTACCATGGTGAATATTCTTCCGAAGGTCGTCCTCTGTTCGGTAGTGCAACTGTACTCACATTTATATACATATTCCACGAGAAATTAGATTTCTCATCTGAAAAAACCGTGACTTATATAATTCTATTTTAGACTCGAGAGTCTATTGTAGGTGTGACAGCTTTCACTTGTCTGCTCGCCAGTATTTTTATCTTGGTTAATACGTCTAATTACCACATACATAACAATCAGATCGTATGTTCTTCCAAATTTCGTGAACATTGGATGCCTTTGAAGTCCGTAAAATTTAAATAGGTGCAAGTCATTTAGCCGGCATAATATGTAAGTTCTGCTATCAATAAGAGCGAGTCAAGATATAAATTGTGTCTCAGCAGAGTAACTTTAAAATTTACAACGCAATGCATCTTTAAAATAATGCAACTTAATGTAATTTCTGTCTATTAAATAATGTCGCAAAAGTAGCAGCCTCCAAATATTTCTGAAATGATGGCGATAAATGTTCAACTGTCTTAAAATTTAGATGTGAAATATCCAACATGACGGTATACGTCTGTCTTTTCTTAAGTAATTCTTTTGTGTGATATAAACGCATTTATATCGGAGCTACCAGATGCTTCCGTTGGGAGTTATATTTTATTATTTATTTTGACACACGTAAAAACGCTACATATACCTTCATAAATACAATTCATAAATGTGAAACGTTCTGATTCTATTTCCTTCAATCAAAACTACGACATATTGTGACAAAGAAGATGGTGGAAGTTTAGGTTAGGGTGCCTAACGATATTCACACCTCTCATATGATATTCACTTTATACTTCTCAGTGCCTGTTGTAACAATGTGTTCTTATTAGGTCTTCACATACCAGACTTGTTTCATTATTGTTTTCTTTTAGTTGTGAAAATGTCGACACTAGTCTTGTACGATGGGCATATTCTTGTAAGCGGTTACCAATTTCTCTCAAATCTCTTGCCTATAGACACTAGAGTGTTTGATATTAATTGTAAGATATCACATTTTATAAAAATCTAAATATGCATAGCTTGTGTTTTTCAGCTACAATTCTGTTGGTAGTGTAGGAAAATGCCTTCTGTCGTCACATCCCTTTCATTACCCACCTGATTGACGAGATCCACTGTTTTTTCCAGACCATCAGAACATGAGTGAAGGCTTACCCGAACCCAGACCCAGAGTCTTAAGCACGACAGACAACTTCACAAACAAAATAAATAGTAAAAGAAACCGCACCATGTGTTATTTTATGTTTTCCGATGTATCTGATGATGATTTTTGTAAGACTTGAGGTTTTCACTGCAGTGAGTATGAAGATTTCTGTCTTCTGGGTTGTTGCGCTGTGTAGTCTGTCAATGTTAACCAACGTTTCAGAGATCATACTGCCTCCATCATCAGGGCGATGAAGATTTCTGTCTTCTGGGTTGTTGCGCTGTGTAGTCTGGTAGATGTTTACCAACGTTTCAGAGGTCATACTGCCTCCATCATCAGGGCGATGAGTATGAAGATTTCTGTCTTCTGGGCTGTTGTGCTGTGTAGTCTAGTTTATGTTAACCAACGGTTCAGAGGTCATACTGCATCTTCATGATGATTTTTGTTAGTTTGTTTAGCAGATCACGTTTCTCCGCGAAATAAAAGTTAAACTTTCGTTTTAGCCACTGAGTTTTTGACATTTGTTGTGAAAGTATGTCCTAAAAGACGTTATGAACTCAGGACTAATAGGCATGTTAGTGAGTTGCGTCACCGGTTTTCATTCTTTCTGTCTGTGCGATCGAATTTCCCGAATGACTAGAGTCGGTGAGTCACTGACGCATTTAGCCGAGTGATTTTCCCGACTAGTTCCAAAATAATCAATTTACTTTTGTAGTGATTTTATGGTACGCAACAGGAGGAATGTAAGCGAACCAGCACATATTTTTAGACAGCACTTTCTTTTCGCTCCAAGCAAAAGTTATTTTTTAGAAACTCCTCGTCATTTCTGTTACTCGAAGGTACGCAAGAGTTCACTACTGCTCCCTATGCTAAGAAACGTATCAAATCGACATCCTCCTAATCTCTTAATTTAAAATCAGTTTTAATATTATACTTCCACAATGTCTATTTATTCTGAATGGGCTCTTCCGTTTAGTTTTATGGCTATAATTCTGTAGTCATTTCTTGTTTTCTTTATGTGTGGTACAATCCCAACTGTTCATTCTACTTCATTTGATTTCCTTATATTATTTAGCTGATGATATAAATTATGACCCTTCTCATTATCACTAACGTTAACCTACAGTTTGAAAGCCTTTGAGTTAAAATAGAGTGAAGTACAGTGTTTCACTAAGACAAACCTATTGCTCCTTATAGGTTTAATGAGCACTTCGTTTCAATTTGAAGGAAAGTTTTGGCCTCGTTATCGAAAACAAATGATACAGTGAATAAATAAACACATCCACGTCATGCATTTTGATGTGTTATATTTAAATATGGAACGTGCTTTCACTTCAGCGCTGTTACTTTCTTTCTGAAAAATTCTCGGAATTATTACAAAGTGCGCGTGCACACCTAGGAATGCCCCTACCTATTTTTTCTGCTGTGTATGTAATACTACTGTTGGTTCTATTTTGGTGTAGTTCCTGTATATTTTGTAACTACTTTTCGTGACGCTGTGTCAAATTTCATGTGATTACAATTAAAATTTGCCGTGTTTCTATATTGTAGTCTAGTCCAAACATAGATGTCTTCTGTGATGTCGCGCCGAGTAGCTCGGTAGAAGTTTACCAACGTTTAACAGGTGCTTAATTCGTCTATAATCAGAAGTCGAATGACCATGGAGGCATCAAGCACCTCTGAAGACTACACAGTGCAATATCCCAGAATACATTCGTCTTTATAATCGACTCCGTCGAGAACCTGAAATCTCACGTAATCTAGTCTAGTTGTCGAAACGCGTAAGTCATAATTAGTGTCCGAAAGCTCTCTCCTGCCATCTGTAATCGTTAGGATCGATTGTTATCGATTGTGTACCACAGGGAATAATCCAGCAGGTGCTTCTGTTTTGCTTAGCTTTGTTACATATTCTTTCGCTCTAACCAATATATTTGCTCCTAGAAGCTACGATACATAGAAAATGTAATTTAGTGTCTTTCGGAAAATATCAAAATTTCGTTTCTCATATACGGGTTAGTTGCCCATTCAGGGGACTATTATAGGTAGGAGAGACCAATTTTCTTAATCCGTGCGAGAATACGGATGCTATTAACTGCCAATGTGTGCCACCGTTTGTTTAATTTAAGGTGTATTGGTAGATATTTTATCATCTTCAATTCAATTCTTTATTATTAGTTTGCTGCATCAACAGCCAGAAAGCCAATTACAGATACAGCACAATAGATGACCACACGAACACAGTAATAAATATACAAAGGTAACAACAAACAGCATATAGGAATATATTAGTACAGAGGACGTTATTACCAAAAGAAATTTATTTGTAATGGTTATATTGACAATAATTTAATATTTGGAATTATATATATATTTGGTATTGAATAAATACACAGAAGAAATACCAAATAAAAATGTAAGTATAATACAAAGTTTCAGATAAAATGTAATGTCTGCGAAGTCACTCTACTGACTTTAAATAAAATTAAATGAAACAACTTATAAAAGAATTATGAAGTTTATCGTTGGTTCATGTGTTTCTGTCCTTTCGGATCTGTACTTCAGCGAGATGTTGGGGTCATTACGAGCAATGCAGGCGTTTGTATTATGGGCCGTTTGAGAGAGGCCAGTCCAAAACTGAAGCGGTTGATCACGTCTAGGAAATTCTTCATTTTTTTTTTTATATTCTGTAACCCCAAGTATGTTGCACCCCAAACCTGTTACGACGCAAGTGGTTCCTGAAATAAAAGAAAATTCTTGTAATAATAAGCTTGGCTTTGGAATTGAACGGTTACAAACCTCGTAAGCTGGTAAATTCATTATTCGCTTAAGACTGTAACTAATTTCAATTTGGTTCGTGGCTTCTGGCTTGTTACGCCGTTTAAAATAGTGTTGTAGTAACATACCAACGTTTAGGAGTAAAACGCTACTTTGTACTGAACCTTTAGTCCTGAAGATGGAAGTAGGTGCTTCCTCCGAAACATTAGTGACCATGTACAAGACTACACGGTGTCATAAACCAGGGGACAATCTGAAGCTTACCTAATGTAAATTTAAAAATGGAAACTGTCGATCTAATCAGATGTAGTTACTTATGCAGTACCAATCAACGTTATTAATCTAAATTCGTCTTTTGCCATCACGTGGTCTGCTCGTAACTGCAGACCATAAAGCACATATCTGTAACTGGGTGTACCGTAACTTATTGTCGGTAAGGAGGACAGCTACGTTTGCATCAGATAAAAAAAGCTGTATTTCCTAATACTTCACTCACATTAATGAATAATTTTTATATTCATTAACTTTTCAGAAAAAAAATATTTCTGTATTAATTAGGGTATTCTTAAAATTGTAATTTCATATTTTTTTGTGAACAAAGTTTGTGATGTATTCGACATACCAGTGTACTTATAGCTGATGGTCCCGTTTCTCCGGGCTCGAACTGATAATCATCATGCTGGAATTCTGGCGTCCTGTCTGGCAATGGATTTTCATAAATTCTGTAACAGTTGTTTCAAGCGCAGTGAACAACAGCGCATGATTTCCTCTTCGCATTTACACCCTTCGTGCTCAAAAAGGTTTTTCTGCTCATGGGCTCACTTGTATTCAGAACAGCCCCACATCGAGTCTCGGCTGAAACTACGGTTGTTCTGATTGAAATTTTTCGTAATTTTCCTCAAAACTTCAGTGGAATTTAAAAAAATTCTATTATCACTTCTTCACTAACTACCAAATTATCCGCTAATCGAATTCGAAGCTAAATAAACTTATCTATTAAAGCACAGTTAAATAGCATATAAAGACATTAGAAATCTATCACTGGATCCATTATGGATCAGTTAAAATTATTTACAATCTCATTTTCTGTGTTTCTAAAATATGTTTTATTAAAATCCTTCTGCTGCCTGCCAAGAGATATGGTTCAACTTTAATGCTCTAAAATTGGTTACGGGAAGTATTCGATTTGAATATCGACAGACTTATTGGGATATTCTGAAATTCTGGGTAAGATTTTAAGTGTTTTCTTTTAATTTATCGATTTTTGCAACTAAAAGTATTAATGCTGGACTATGTGCATCAATTTCGATCTATCGAAAGCGCTATTCTTCGCTCGGCCATTTTGTAATGAAAATCTTGTGAGCTGTTCCCATTCACCAAAGTTCTGTTATTTGCCGGCGCAGCGCTGCTTACTAACGCCTGATGCGTTAAACGGTACTTCGCAATGAAATAGACAAAGGATCCGTTAGAGGCCCAATTCCACAGACGTAGTCTCACCCCAGTGTAATAATAGAAGGCAACGAAACAGATGTTGATACATCATTTTTCATTATGAAAGCCGGTTATAGGGGTTTAGCAACCAGACCAGTAACGCAGAAACAAGAGAACGCTAGACGGAGAGATGTTATAAGACATGTTGCGTACACACCCTTCATTGTCGACGGAAGTCGGTGTGACGTCACTGAAAGGCTCAATTATGGCGTTGTTTGGGGACGGAATTGGCCCTCCAGGTGTCATGGTGACGAGAGAGGAGCTGATTCCTCCCAATACTGAACCCACGCCACTAGCTAAAGGACCCAGCCACGAGTTCACAAACCCACCAATGCCTACAACAAAAAAGGTGCAACTTTTAGTTTACTTATTATTCAACAGATGGTACTCATTTGTAGCGGTACATTACAGATGCATTTCTAATATGAAATCATGCAGTACTCTAGAACTGCGTTACCACGCAACGACAAAACCTGTTGAGAAGAACAAGAACTAACCTCTATTCAGAGTGGCTTCTGGTTTGCAACACACATGAATTTTAATGCAGTAAATTTTATAACTTAAATTCGCTCTTTCTAATGACTGATTTTTGTGTCATTCTGTCGTACCGGGTGAATGACTACATTTTAATTCACTGTGAATTAGAATGCGTTTAGAACAAAGTTGTAAAGTCCTGTTTCATGGTACTATCATGGATTATCCTTGAGCGACTGAGAAAATGTATGGAAATTGTCAGAACAATGGCTGGTACTCTGACTGAGATTTAACCCAGTGACTTTTGATTACAAGTCAGTACTTCACCTCCCCTCTTACGTTCCTGTATGTGTGTGTGATCTGTAATAATATTTCTTGTTCCAGCTGGCTAAAATTCTTGAAATTTAGTGTCAACTTCGTAACGTCAGATGGTGTAATAAATCATTCATTATTTAAATTATTATTCTTTTGCCTGGCTACAGGTCCCGTCTCGTGTCCTGTCCTCGTCTGGTGAAACGGGAATCTTTAATTGTATTCGGAGACGCGACAGGACTTTGATGAGAATTCAGTCCTTTCTAAATTCCTAATATTCATACGACAAGACAGTAAAATTTGACAGACATAGATCCCCAACAATTTTGTCGAAAATTATGGTGCATCGAAGTAAAATAAATAAATAAACCTGGGTATTACCGTGGCCAACAGCTTCCAAAATGGACGACTGGCTTCGCTGCTGACTGTCTCCCGTGCCGTTAGCGTTGCGGCTCTCATAGGGACCTCCCACCAAGCCGATGTTGCTGTGTTGACGTTCCAGGGCGATCATAGACCCAGTCGTCAAATGGCATAGACACAATGTGATTACGCCGCTCCATTGCAGTACAAATAACGGCTGTTTCATAGTGTAGGTACCACATTAATTATAAAATGCTTAAAACATTTAATATTGTATATTGGTTTTCACTTTATTACATTAAATTTCAATCATAGTTCCATGCAGCAGAGGATTTTTTAAGAAGCTAATTGTAACTTAGATGGCCAAGAAATGCTCTGTCTTTTATGTAACCCAAAATTCCATTACCCGCCACTGGACCGGGTCTTCTCCACCCACGTCCGTTCTAATGTCGTCATGCATTAAAAATAAAGGACGGTCATAAATAATATGTATCGTATTGAGTCAGGAGTTTAAACAGTTTTATTATATATACTAGGAGACAAACACAACTCAGTCCCACCAGAGAAAGATTATTTTCCTCCACATTTTGTTGAACGATGTATTACGAAGTAATAAAAAGTATTATCAAATTGCACTACCAATCAATTTACATTATGTAAATATATAATCTCAGCAGTTTATGAGCATAGCTAAATACACTAAGAGCAAGACAGGATACATTTCGACCAAATGTAGATCGTTTTCCTTAATATGGTAGTCTACTTTGCTATCAAGTATTATACACTTCTTCATATTCACTACAAAGTAAATTACATTACGAAATCTGTTCATTATGGATCACCGTCAGATGTAATTACTCACCACATTCATGGTCCCGTGTCCTCTCCTCTGGCCAGCGCGACACTAAACTGATGCCAACATGCATTTATAAGCCGAGAAACGGTACTTAACTATAACAAGGTTAAAGTGTAAGGAACTTGTCCAACGGTGCTACTTATATTTTCAGAGACCTTGCTTCACTTTCGAGAACTAGAACAGTCCTCCGCATTTGCGTATTTGGTCTCGCTGCTAGATGTGAAGAGCAAAGCGGCGAGCAGACCAAAGAGAGGGACGACAACGTGACCGAACTTTACATGATCATGTATGCTTTGATCACAGTGAAGGAGGATTAAGAAAGTGGATTTTAGTGCACAAGAGGAGATAATATGTGAACAAAATTATGTTTAAAAACATCGAAAGAAATCTGATAGTTATAGCGTATACCATCCATTCCTAATGCAGTTGAACAAGTGATAATCTAAAGTATGGTATTTATATTTTATTATTTTGTTTTGTTATATGATGCATGAGAATATAAACTTTACAATGAATCTCAGAGGAATTGATTGTGAAGATGTAAATTAGACCTAAAATGACAGGATAATTATCAGCTGCGGGTTTCACTTAAAATAGTAATGAATCTTTGTGGTCCATAAAAGGCACTACCGATTGCTCAAGAGTATTTTTCGAAATACGTCAATAGTTTCTCATCTGTCTAAGAAATGTGTCGTTCGCTGTTCAACGAAGGTTGTCACTGGACTATGTCCTCAACGACTTCAAGTAGATCTTCACGACAAACGTATGACGTAACTGGTGTAGTGCTCGCAGTATTTTCAGTTGTGTATCTAGAACAGTAAGAGATGCAGTGGATTTGCACTTGTCACTGATCCAGATCTTAACAAAAATTCTATGGCGAATTACTCAGCATAGTATGCCCACTTTCAACAACATCTAATAGTGGTTTTAAGTTTCCGGAAAGCGATTTCTATCAACAGCCATTATTTTATTTATCATTACACGTTCTGATACTTCTATTTTACGAAACTAAATTCCTTAGAAGCACGATAACATCTTAAATATTTCCTTTTGATAGCGAAATTTAGGCCTACAATGCAAACGACCGATGATCTTTATTTTTGTTTAACTTTTTTGTAATGTGGTAAATTCCGGCAGACTGTAGACATGTATAAAGCATAATAAGCTAGGACAGAAGTTAGTGTAATACATCACATAATATTTCAACATTCAAAAGGAATGTACGCGTAGCGTAACTTACTTGGCACTTTTGTTCTGTTATTGCCATTAGATTTTCAATCCGCGGATGCGAAATTTTGAAAATGCCTCGTAAACAGCGTAACACGGGTTGGGTTGACGAACAAGGACCTACAACAGAACAACATTTGATCAAAATCTGTCCAGGGATTCGAGTTATGAAATGTCACAACAACAAAAATTATCTCGAAAACCAAATGACTTGCGAAAAATGTATTGAACATAAAATTTGAATTTCGCTTGCATTTTACAATCTTGCTCCCTCTTGTTGGCCTTTTAGTTTAAACTCAGTTTAATATTGTGGCTAGCAAGGAAATTCACACAGAGAATCTCACTGCAGACATATTGGAATTGCTTATGAACTCATATCTTCAGTAATTTGAGATTATAGATGCGAATAATTCTCATATTCTGATATTATTTTCATTTTTATAAACTTTGAAGTCTTCTGTCACTCATAGAATTCTTGCTTTATTTCCGATTCTTAGAATTGCAAGAAAACCTTAATTTCGAAATTTTAATAGATTTGTACAAATCTTTCTTTTGCAATTAGACGAATCCATTAATATTGGGCTAAATAACTTTAAACATTACTTTATTAACATTGCTGATTAATCATTGACGTACAATTATTGATCATTTAACAAATAAATGAATGAAAAATCTGTAGGATAAATTCGTGAATTCATTTAGAACCACGGATATAATCCCTTCTGTTACGGCCTTTCATGTAAAACAAATATTATTCTCACTTTTATTCCACATTTTCGTTCCCAAATACTTGAACTTTGTAAAACATTCGTAATATTTTGTAGCACAGGCTGCATTATGACTTCTGCTATGCATTCTAGTGAAGACCATATTTCAGCTGCCCCCCTTCCCCCCAGCCAGAAAACTTTCATCATTTTGTGGAAGCCACTACACATAAACCTTACAACTTAAGACGTTTCTTCCACTGGAACATTATTAGAAAATCCTGATTGTGATTTCAGTGATAACAGAGGTATTTTGCAGTTCTTAGCTGAAAAAAGAAACAGTGTCCAACACTTTTTTGTGCTCCCGGTGGCGTACTGATTTGCGTTTAAATAACAGTTTGCGTCTCTTTGAAATTGTAGTTGTTAGCATAAAAGTATCACACAACACACAAATTATATTTCTGTTACTAACAGTGCCAAACATCAGTCAAAGAGACAAACATGTTGCCTGAATAAGTAGAGGATCTTTAGTTCGTACACTGAAAATGTAATCTCATAATGCACACGTGTTCTTTCATTTTATACGTCGAATTGCCTACACAAGAAATTTTGACAGAGCACAGACTGAGATGTCTATGAGCGTGTATTGTAGTAGGAGACAAATTCATGTCAACGTAATCGCAGAACGTGAACTGCAGAGGTGGATATTACATGTGCAAATACATTCCTTGAATTATTAGTAGCATAATTTTTAATGCTCCTTTATTATAAAAATTAGTTACAGAATTATAATTTCATGGTGACCAAATCACCATTTGTGTAGTATGCATGTTTCTGTTGTGAATCCATGTTATGAAATGTATTTTTTATTTATTTATTTACAGACCATCACTCCAAATGCATTTCTGCTGGTGCGAGTCTTTTTAAAATTTTTGAAACAATTATGTAGGAAATAAATTAAACAGTGGGTGACGTATCAGGTTCTCGCGGCAACAGCTGGGATATTGCACCATGTTTTCTGAGATATATTGACGACGTTTCAGAAGAGCTTAGTGATCACCCTGATGATGAAGGCAGTAAGTCTCTCTGTAAAGTTAGTCAATATCTACCAGCATATAAGGTGAAATATCCCAGAAAATAGCTATTTTCAACAACAAAACATAAGTCTCGAATTTGTCTCTAGATTTTCAGTGTCTGATTTTTCAAATTTATTCAAGTAGGCCTAATCAGGAGCTATATTATACATATAATATTAAAAAAGACACTCGTCTCCACTCACAATGACCTTCAGACTTAATATTATTATCCTCGCCTGATTTGCTCAGACATTTCATTTGTCTTCTTCTAGAAACGAAGTTAGGGCAATAAATTTCCTTTTTCGACCTAAATATTTTATCCGTCTGCTAATCTCTTTAATCGTCGTATAGCTATTTGTGTTCCTTCTGGTTGTTAATCTTATCTTTGTAATATAATCTAACCAGATTTGTTCATATTGTGCTGATTTCTTTTCTCTATGATCTTCAGGGCTGAAAATATAAGCAGTAATTACTTCGAAATGTTAGTAACTTTCCACACGTCCAGACGGCGTTGCGACCCAGAAAATCAGCACTGCCATCTTTAACCTCAAATCTCATATAATGCTATCTGATAGCAGAATAACGTGTAAGAGCGGGCTTTTGTCAAATTACGTAACGTAATGGAAAGGACATAAGCTATAATATGAAGATATGGAATTAAAAATAAATAAACAAAATATTTTATAAATAAAAGAACATGTACATAATATTAGAATGTATAATTCTTGAACACAAAATAAATTTAAATTGATCATAAACAAATTTAAGAAATTATTCGAAAACAAATTAAGAAATACCCATAAGAATTAACACAAGCATAAAAGTTTCGTGTTATCGTTCATGATCATAGTTCATCCATACGTAAAGCAAACTTAAACGTGCTATAAATTTGGCACAGGTAAGTGCAGTTAGTTTTATTAGTGGACGATAAACACAAGTCGGTTGTTTAGTGTATGACGTATCTTCCGGTATCGATCTCCGCTCTCTCGGCCTCGCTGAGCTTTGCCTCCTCCTCTGCGTTCTTGGCGAGTGCCTCTAGAATCTCCTGAGGTATAGCAGGTGGCACCGGAAAATGAGCGCCTTGGGGTACGAACCCATTTTCATCGGCAGTATACGTGACTACGATCTCGTTGCCTTCAGGGTCCTTGTACTTGTAGGAGCCGCGCACAATCTGAAGCTCCTCTGGTGTCCCCACGTTCTTCAACTCTCCAACTTCCTCTCGAGTGATGTCATTGCCGGTCTCAAAGCTACGGAGAAACAAGAAATGCTTGTTGAGTGCTCTAATAGCATTATGCCATTGTTGTGTGCCGGAGGGTTTGGTTTGCTCGCTTAAGAACAGGGAGTTAGTTAATGGACGGAAACACAGGTTTTGGTAATTGGGAAAACCTCATGCGTCAGTTTTCTTGCCATCATTCCATAGTTCTGGTTTGGAGCGATTCGTTACGCCTTGGTTCATGAAATGGGACGACAAAACGGATCAAGAAACTTTTTCTTTATACTGTTAGCTCCCATTACACGCTCCGTGCAACGTACAAAAGAGAAATGCTATTTTAAAATGTTGTACGAAGTGGAGTGTGAGCAGGACATCATCTAAATAAACTTCCTACTTCCCCCCCCCCTCATTTTGGTCATCGTCAGTAATAAAAATGTGTTGTTTCTGAAGTTCGCTCTACCCCCGTTTTTATGCAACGAAGGATTGTCTGCTAAGTGGTATTATTTAGTCATCTGAATTGTGAGTAACTTAGATTTATATACCATCAAATAATAATATTACTAAAGTTTACCAACGTTTCAGACGTCCTTACTGCTTCCATCATCAGGGCGATGAGTTATCTGAAACGATGGTAAACTTATACCAAATTACACGGCGCTACAAACCAGCAGACAGCCATCTTAGCACTCACAGCTATGAGAACCTCAAATCCTTTGCTTGAAAATCGATTTTAAATCTGTCATAGACTGCTTCATCATGCTGTGGTTAGGGACCAGTTGTCGGCTGTTGTGATCACGCTTATGAACACTCCGGTTCGATAAATGATGTATTATTATTTATAATCTCGAAGCTAATTAGTATCCCAAGGACACTGCTAGATGGAGTTAGTTGAAAGGTTAATAAATGGCGCCACATATGCGCTGATCGAACTCGGTAGCTGAATCGGCACAGACTCGTATCGCACTTGGTTGAGGTACTGCTGGGCGAATCAGTTGAAGGAGTAAAAAGATAATATCATGGATTGAAATAGACGTGGTTACAGCTGCCCGCATCGTTCTCCTGAACGAATATAATCATTCTATTTTGTATCACTCCGCTGAATCCGGCAGCGGCAGATAGAAGACATGTTTTGTTACGATAGCAGCGCACAAGCGATATCGCTCTCCAATAAAACCAGTTGAGTGTTCTGAGCGATATCGTTCGACTCAAGGTCGTGGTACCAACATGAAATTATGAAATTCCCCTCAATCACTGCGTCATCGCGTTTACACCACATCTCTTTTCCCTTATCATAAAACGATATTTTACGTTCGAATTTTCGAGTAACAATGCACAGCAATGTGTCTGTTGACGCCATATCTGTTCACAGCTGTATTGTAGCTTGTCCAGTGGAAGAACTCTACATCTTAACCTACTTTCCACACTCTGTTTCCAACCCAGTAACAATAACTCTCTTGTTTGTTTGCGCTTCTTGTCTAGCCCTACCCTAACTGTTGTGTTGAGTGTGAGTTATTGTTTGTTTGACTTGTTTTTAAGCTTAAAACATTATGACCAGACATGTAATGGTTGACGAAAAAATTATTTGTTTATTATGCGAAATACGTCAAGAAATCTTTCGGGTTGGGGGGGGGGGTTCACATGTTTTCAAGACACAAGAAATGGCTGGAAACTTGTCACACTATTTTATTAAAGACTGTGGAATTCGCCGTACATTTCCTTATCCCAATATTTCGTTTACTCGATTATTTTTACGCTTTGTTAAAAAATCTATAAAAACAGGATTCGTACAGTTCTCCTTTTTTATTTGGGCTTCGTAGTTGGCAACGGAATTCGATGGAACTGCCAAAATATTATCGCTTTGGTGTTGATAAGATACCAGAAACGTCAGACGAAGGAATTCCGCCACATCCATGCGTAGACGGAGTGCGTCCGACCGTGGTCTATCAAACGTGTAAGCCTACGTAAAGGGTCTGTTTGAACACAGATGAATAACGAATCCGAAGACGTTCCTGATGTACATATAACTGAATTTGACTTCATGTGTATAGTAAGAACCAGATTACTTGCGAGTTCTTGGCGCGGGGGTGAAGGGCAAGGTGATAAGCACTGCGCGCGCACCTCCACGCTTTTTCTACCAGTTCTACCCGGCCGTTCCGTGCACCGACCAGGCCGTGCCGAGTGCAACTATTCACAGCTCTAGTGAGCTCAGCTAGCAAGTAATCTGGCCCCTACTCTACATGCACTGTAACTGCTGTGAGAATCACCTGAAACTGTATCCTCCTGCCAAATCGTTGTTCTGCGCAGACCTGAGAATGGGGATTGGTGTTGTTTGCTGTTGTGGAGCCGAGAACACCATTCCCAGCGTCACCACACATAAAACTACAACCTGGAAAAACAAACATACCATTAATAATAGTGAAGTCACTCATATTTCTAATCTAACTACCTCCATGGTGCAGAATGCTTCTTTAGTAGCTGATTATACACTTTGCTAGTTAAGAAATTCCCAGCCATTTATGTTACTTGAAGGTTTATTATCGTGTTTACAAGAGCCCGCCACTGATCCATGTAAATCCAGTCTACATCCCAAACCATATTTTCCAAAGATACATTTTAATATTATATTCTCACCTAAGCCTTAGGTCTTTCGAGTGGTATTTTCCCTCCGGTTTTTTTTAAAAATGTTGTGTGCACTTCAAATGTCTCCAAACAAGCTACTTTCCCCACCAACCTCATTCTCCTTTATATGATCATCATAATAATATTCGATGAATATGACAAATTATGGAGTTTCACATTGTGAAATTTTCTCCAGGCTCTTGTCTAATCATCTTAGATCAAAAGCACCTTGGTCTCAGTTATCCTCAATCTGTGCCCTTCCCTTATAGCGAGAAGCCAAGTAACACACTCATACAAAACGACAGATAAAATTATATGTTAATAATCTCTCCAAATTTTTAATCTTTGCCGTTTTAGACAGGGAGACAAGAAATTCTGCGCTCCATGGTAGCAAGCATTCCCCGAATTTAATCTGGTTTTAATTTCTTCGTGAATGCAATTTGTATTCTTTGCCGTCGTTTTCAAATATTTCAAGTTTCCCACAGTTTCAAATAACTTGAAGATGGTTGTCTTCTGGGTTGTTGCGCCGAGCGATGGATCGCCCTGATGATGGAAGCAGCAATGTCCTCTGAACCGGCGGTAAACTTCTACCAGACTACACAGCGCAACAACCCAGACGACAGAAATCTTCATACTCTGATGACGGAGGCAGTATGACCTCTGAACCGTTGGTAAACATCGACCAGACTACACGGCGCAACAACCCAGAAGACAGAAGTCTTCATACTCTGATGACGGAGGCAGTATGACCTCTGAACCGTTGGTAAACATCGACCAGACTACACGGCGCAACAACCCAGAAGACAGAAGTCTTCATACTCTGATGACGGAGGCAGTATGACCTCTGAACCGTTGGTAAACATCGACCAGACTACACGGCGCAACAACCCAGAAGACAGAAGTCTTCATACTCTGATGACGGAGGCAGTATGACCTCTGAACCGTTGGTAAACATCGACCAGACTACACGGCGCAACAACCCAGAAGACAGAAGTCTTCATACTCTGATGACGGAGGCAGTATGACCTCTGAACCGTTGGTAAACATCGACCAGACTACACGGCGCAACAACCCAGAAGACAGAAGTCTTCATACTCTGATGACGGAGGCAGTATGACCTCTGAACCGTTGGTAAACATCGACCAGACTACACGGCGCAACAACCCAGAAGACAGAAGTCTTCATACTCTGATGACGGAGGCAGTATGACCTCTGAACCGTTGGTAAACATCGACCAGACTACACGGCGCAACAACCCAGAAGACAGAAGTCTTCATACTCTGATGACGGAGGCAGTATGACCTCTGAACCGTTGGTAAACATCGACCAGACTACACGGCGCAACAACCCAGAAGACAGAAGTCTTCATACTCTGATGACGGAGGCAGTATGACCTCTGAACCGTTGGTAAACATCGACCAGACTACACGGCGCAACAACCTCAAATCCTACTTCAAAGAACTTATTACCTGCTTTTGTATCATGACTTTGTCCTGTGGTCTGGTGGCGAGGACCGAACAAACACTTTCTTAGTCTCAAGGATTTATGCGTACCGTTAAAACCGAATCGCGGGTTAAGAAAGCTGCGTATCACAGGATTTAAAACTCTGCAGTGAAGTGTCAAGGTTGAAGCTTACCTGCAGCTGTGCCATCATTCCGCAACTCGGTCTTGCTGCTAGGAACGATTTGTAAATGATTACTCTTTTACCTTATATATACTTCCACACATTTTATTCTGTCAGACGACCACCTTGATGAGAGGGGGAATCTTCAAAATGCACACAAGGGGATACACAAAGTGAGGGGGGAGGAAAACTAGCGTGTATCGTCATCATAATGTAAGAACACACGTGCAGGTGCCCGTATGCGGAGATGTGGGGAGGGAAATTTTGTATTAAAAGAGACAGTTGCCGAATATTTAGACTTGAAAATGAGAAGGATAATCTTTTACAGGTAAGGCTTTGTAACAAAGACAGCAGATTGATTATACTTGTAAATAAGTTGTATGTGCTCATCTGTAATGTAAGAGCGGTATATGATCATTAACTCTTTATAGATTAATGGTAGCTATATATATACATACATATACTGTAGGCTTATGAACCTGAATGTTTATATTTCTATGTCGCTCTCAGAGTGGATGTATAAATTTATTTTGCTTCTCATATCGTATTTAGTTACTGTAGCAAAGATTATGTTAAAACTATGCCACATTGCCTAAGACCTACGTGTTCGGAGAAATTGTTGGTGTAATTCCGTAAGGCTGTGGAAACTATACATGAAATGTGTATTTTGAATAGGTTTTACAAAGGGAAATATCTGATGTTAAGTAATAATATTCAAATTAATTCTATGAATCGTTCTTCGTTAAAATATGCTTTGACATAAAATGGGCAGCTTGAGAAATACCAAAGTGTCTAATTAACCACGTTGTTCTTAATTGCTGGCAGCTTTCCTCCTTAGGGGTCTTTGTGGCAATGTTATAAAATTATTGTTGTTGTTATATTATGTTTGGACATTGCATATTTTCTCTTTTTTAAAGTTACATGAACGTAAACATTATACAAATTGAACAGCATAAAATTTGCTACGTTTTTGAGACTGGCTGTCTCCATATTCAGGTAAGAAGGGTCCTACATAGGAAAAGCTATTAGGATAAAAACAGACCTTACTCCTGTAGACAGACACTTAGTAATTTTTATAATTTTTAATGTTGAAGTTGGTGTAATGTTAAATAACAGGTAGTGGATAACATCCAAGCAGAATATATAATAATTTATTTCTGACTGAAGTCTCAAGCTCATGTTATGTAATAATAGAATAATAATAATGTAATAATAGTAGAATAATGACTGAAAAATTCCGTCCCACTGCCACTTTGTCCACCCCTTTTCCCACAGGGATTACCCTGGAATCTATTTCAGCGGCGGATAACCGCACGTATATTAGTAATGAGCTTGTACTGAAACCTACGAGACCTAGGTTCGATCCTCGACTAAAGCTAATTAAATGTTTACTCCATTAATATCTCAGGATCAGCAAGGCAGCTCATCATCACTACCGCTTAGGTATCTTAAGGTAATACTCTTTTATCTTTACAATAGAGCAGGTGAACTACCACAGGCGGCAAATATCTGTTGGACCTAACTCATTTAAACTTGTGGAAATTTAGGTTGTAATCTAATACCTACTCTTAATAGCATTGGATGCTGATAAAGTGTTGTTAAATTTGTCAGTAAAATTCCTCCATATTCCCGGGAAGGTAACAAATGTAAAGGCATCTCTGGGTCAATCCTGGAATTTATTCACCTTGACTCAGAAGTTAATTAATCATCTTACTCCATTAAGAAGTCCTTCTTGAGGCGCTGATAGCCAGTCGAGATATTACATATCATGTTTGGAACCCGAACGTTCGTTATCGCTTTCATGAGACCGCGGTTAATAAATTCATAATTCTTTTACGTCCTTGTATCTTATCACGAGCTTTTCCGGCCGACAAAAAGTACCCAAATTTTTACTGTGTGCCTCACAAAACTGAGTCCGTAAGAGGTAGGGGTCCCCAAGTTTTCATGGTGGTAAAATCAATATCCCGAGTAAATGTTTTAGAGGCGCTGGACTAAAGTAAAACCAGGGTTCCTGCAGCAATTTTGGGAATAGGGACATAGAATTTGCGTTTATAAATATCTCTACACTTTAAAACGAGAGTCGAATCAATTGCTACTTATGGTCACGTGTAACTTTTGACCATCATTGTGCAAATTATATCTTAGCTAAGATAAAGTGTAATTTGTATGCGTCTAAGAGGTCTATGGGTCGAAGTCCAAGGCCATTAGCCCTACTTCGACACGTCTTCACACACTTGAAGAGAGTGCTATAGTATTCTGAAATTGAATCGATTTTCCATGTTGTCCGTGGCATATTAAGAATTTCGTCATCAACTTTTAATGCTGTTGGCCTTAAAAGAGAACTTGGAACACTGTAACGTGTTGAGTTGAGACACATTTGGCCTTTAATTTTTCATGATGTCAGTTCTTTCCCAGTATATTTCGAAGTAACGCAACGTCTTCTTCTGGTTCCAATTAGTAAGTGGTCCATGCGTTCCCTAGACCCTAGGGCAACCACAAACATCAATAGACCGATGAAAGACTCTTGGTTACGAGACGCGTCAGGTGGCTGAATGGTGAATAAACCATATTTTCTGCTAACGTTTCGAGAGTAATCTATGCTCTCATCCTCAGGGCTGCCTGTAACCCGAGAGTCTTTCATCAACTTCAGTCGCCGCGAAAGCTTCACTTTATACATCAATAGATCGACTTTGTGATATCATTACAGATACCGCGCTTTTGGATACATTCGTATATTTGTATCTCGTAACTTTTGTTATTAATAACGTCAATAATATGGACTTCAGGGAGTTATTCAGTGTAATGATTTGAAGTTTTGTATAGTGATAAACCTTACGCCAAAGTAGGATTTGAGGTATTCGCAGCGGTGTGAACGAAGATGGCTGGCTGTCTTTTAAGTTTTATAGGTTTTTGCTGCCTCCGTCATCAGGACGATTGCCCTGACAGCCATCTTCTAACCTCATTGAAGTAGCTGTAAGAAAAATGTAAGACAATAGCATGGCGACTGAGTTAATTATGATGCGTGACATGTGAAATTTCTGTGTGGTTTTCTACGCCTAACACAGGTAGTTTTAAAGCCTACACTGTATACTCCTTCGGAACCCTAAGAAGCTCTACATTAACTACAAAGTCTCTTAATAGCAATTCGTTTTAAAAATGTTCAGGTATCCCTATGCAAATCACAATTCCATAAAGGTAAATTAAAGTGCATAGTTAAACACCCAGATCAGAAATTATTTCTGTACGGGATGTAGACGTGAGTACCCCGTACAGGGAATAGAACCTCAGACATCCAGTTCGTAGTCAGCCATTTACTGACAGGTACCTCCATGAACGTGGATGCGAGTTTTCTCTAAGACTTTGATAACCATCTACAAGACTAC
>NW_019060229.1:269229-316192 GCF_000696155.1 Zootermopsis nevadensis
GATCCAAAAGGCACAATTATAGTTTTAACTATCATGAAAATCTCAAACCTCACGCAATTCAAAATATTTCTAAAATATAAAAGTAAACGTGTTAGAACTGCCACCATATTGTCTCACAGTCGTCCCACATTATTACGTCATAATGCGTGACGGTGATCTTTAAGAAGTTTGGAATTATGTTAATATTAATGAGATTCGTTTGCTGAGGTAACGGATTCGCGTACGGTCCTCCAGAGGGATGGGTTCAAGTGACGTCCGCGATAGAAGGCGAGGCTCTGTCGCAACTTGGTCCGAAGTCCTCCAGTTTAAGAAGGGACTACAAGGCTTTCCTTCGAAGTATACAGCGTCAAAACATATTATCAGTGAATAATACATCGGAAAGAGTATGGAAGGAAACGGTACTGACGTCATGTAAGGAATTTATCCTGCAGTTGCAAAAGAGACCGACGAAGACCACGATAAAACCGTAGCCAGTATAGTCGAACTCCGGACGAGATTTAAACCTTTGGCCTCCCAACGACATTTTGCGCGGCGACTTTCGTATTGGAAAGCTTCTTTGACACTTATACAAAGCTGTAATTTTAATGTAGTAGCTAAAGATTTTCTTTTGTCCTATATTTTCTTCAGAGTAACGATAGAAACAGTCGGTGGACTAATGGTTAGCTCGCCACTGGACCCAAGGTTCGCGGGTTCAATCCCGGCCGAGGTCGATGGATTATTAAGGGTGATAAAAATCCGTAGCACAACTTCCTTCGGAGGGGAAGTAAAGCCGGCGGTCCCATGTCGTAGATTTACGGCATGTAAAAGAACCTTTTAAGCATAAAAGATATGTTTTGTAAGAAAAATTCAGTGGCCATTTCTCACTCAAGTCTCCTGACTAACTGCTAGATGGTTCTGGCAGTCAAATAGGATTGAGTAGAAATTGTGCAGAGTCAGTGGGCTGGTCACTCACTACTCATAAATGCACACATCAAGACCAAAAACCCACAACCGGGTTGTAGAGCCAAGAAAAACCCACAACAACAACGATAGATAAAGCGGTTTCCAAACAGTGGGACAGAAACGTTGGAATTTTCAAGGGGAAGGCTAGGAGCGAGTCACTTGTGCGGTGGTTATAATGCTGACTGCACTGAGGAGCTTATCGGACTGAACGCCCAAACAAAAGAAATGCACTGGCCGTGCCACCTCAGGTACACAGAGTAGGCTCGTCCGCCAGCTCCGCTAGCTTCTCCACCGGCCAAAAACTACTGCGCCGACTATACAGAACTTAAGGAGGTTGATGGAAAGATTATTTGAAGAAAATATAAATAACGTTTTTTTTCCGGTTTGCTACGGTTTCAAAATTACGACGTTTTGCGTTTATGTCGCCTCTATGATTATAATTATAAATTTTTACTTGTTACCGGTACTATTTCCTGTGATCAGAATAAAATAGCAACATCAGCGTAGAAATGTCGTAACTCGGAACCGGTGAGGCTCCTGAAAGAAGTTACTTACCTTTTCTACATCAAATAATCTACCACACAGCCCTCACACGTACTGTGCTGGAACTCTGAATCACCCTGTATACGTGCATATATTCCAGAAGTTTTAAATGACTCCATTTTCAGAACGTGAGAAGTTTTATAAAAATGTTATGCCAACACTCTTCTGTCTATACACAACTACTATAAGATTTAAGCATACTTGTGGAGTGAACGGTAACTAAATTTTTGGTTTATAGTAGCGTACATTAAATTCAGGTCCCAGAAATTTTGAAAATTTGTTTAGGGTTCAAAAACATAAAACAATTTCAAAAATTTAGTTGCTGTCACACTAAGGGAAGAGGGTGGGATATTGATAATGAAGATGTGAGGTAGATATAATGGACGTAAAAAAGAAGAATTATCAATGGAACGAAATACATAATTCGTTATTTTGCATCAGTGCCGTTTACCATATTTTATTATCGTTCGCGAATCCTGATCTAGAAGTCAGTCGTGCAAAAATATAGTATTATAACCACCAACTAGAACAATATACCACTGTGCTTAAGGCATTTTGTATTGTTATTCCGCTGTTGTATTAGATAGTAAAATATATGTTTTATATTCCTCCATTTAAGCGGCGTGGTGGCAGGAATTTCGCCAGACATTAGCATTGTTTTTAATTTTATGGCAGGACGTAAACCACTTATAAATTCTTTGAATTCTTTGCGTGTTGCGTAGAGATCCTTGGATGGAAAGTTGGCCCATAACAAGGCCTCTATCTACACGAAAGACTCTTATGCATATCCATATTAAGTAATAAGGGATCCCATAATACGTTATCTTTTCCAGATATTTTTAGGATAATAAAATCGAGGAGGATTGTGTAGAAAGTGGCTATAGCGTGCGTGGGGATATAAGAAATGTGTACAAAATTTTGGTTGCTGAGCGCGAAGGGAACATATAACTCAGAAGACCTATTGGATAATGGTAGAATAATACTGAAATTGATGTTAAGGAAGTTGATTAGGTAAGTGTGGGTTGGATTAATGTGGCTCAGGATTGGGACCGATTGCCGCTCTTACGAACACGGTAACAGGACATTGGGTTTCATAAAGACGGGGAATTTCTTCAATAGCTAAATCACCATCAGCTTTCGAAGAAGAACTAGCGAATGAGATCTCCTATAACTTCAGTATCCTGAGGACGAAGACGAAGATGCTTCTCGAAACGTTGGTATTTTCTCCATTAAACCTACTTACACGGCTGGTAGCCCGAGAAGAATCTATTAAACCTAACATACTGCCATTATATACAATCACACAAATTCCAAAGTGAAATTTGTTTGCCGCCCGCTCAACAAAGCTATCCAAAAGGACATAATTAATTTTCAGTTTAATTTCATATTTCCATAATTTTGAAGATAGGACAAATAAAATACACCTACAAAGGGGAATGTAATTGTCCAAATTACGTTTCTTCGGTGACACCAAAACTGAAAGAGGATTGGAGAAAATAGGTTCTTACAGAAACTAGATTAACCGCGTGAACGCTAGTCCCACATATCACAAGGTTAATTCACATATACAGAATTTTCGAAAATAATAGTACGTACTTTCCAAAATTTCTGGGACCGCCAGCCGCCGTGTTAAATGGCTGCATCACAAAGAAAATTTTCACAGGTGCAGAAAACTTTTCTTTCCGACAGGCCTTTCGTGGTATTTCGAGTTGGACGCGTGCTTAGTCCGTGTTGGTTACTGCGTTTCATTACAACGCTGTTTGCTGCCGTTGTGGGAATAACAGCAAAACTTTGTGGCGGCGCCACTCGTCGCCACTGATTTATTGACGTGTACAGTCCCTCTGTATTTGTCTGTACTTACAATGATGGTAATGACCTTCAGGCCCCTTCCCCCACCTTGATCATGTTAGATTTATATAACTTTTAGCCTGAGGCGTTATAAAAGAAGTAACACATTGTAATGTTATTTTTCAGGTATATTATTATCAAAAGTATAAAAAATATCACGATATTTTTTTAATTAAAGTGACTTTCCTCACATTTAAGAGTACGAAGTTTAGTAATATCTTGTCTTTTCAGCTTATATTTCTGCCTCTGAATGTATTTATAAATTTTTAACTTTTTCGGTATAGTTATTTTATTTTTGATTGTCACTTTTGTCATTTATATATTGTTTTTAATATGTTGTTAATCTCTGTGTATTTTATAAAATTTAGTGCGCACTACAAATAACCGAAAGTTAATACCTCTATAAGGAAGGGTCATTCGGCAAAAAAGTTTAACGAAAAAGGGAAACGAAAAAGTGTAACGAGTGTACCTAGGGAACGTCGTGTTTACTCGGCATTGTTGTTACCTAGGAAACGTTACATTACATTACATTACATTCATCTACCACAGAGCCATCTTAAGCGTAATTAATTCAAGTTAAATAAACAATGTCTTAAACAAATTTATCTCAATTGTAAAGCATGTATAAAGGAAATATTTAGAATAAAGCCAATATATAAACTTCCTTTCCTTAAAGACGTATTTACGTCAAATTCTCCGGAACCGTGGTTCCACTGTAACTTTTTTTCATTGTCCACTTATCAATGTACGTCTATAATATAACAGAGATGTTTCCTTTTGACAGATGAATTAAAAATTAAATTCTGATAATTTTATGAGACGACAATAAAAGTACATGATGTCATGAAATCAGTTGACTGCGAAAACCTTGACTTTCAAATGTTGTTTATTAATTACTTTTACGTTCATTTCACCAACGGAAAGGTTAACTAAAATCACTTTTCACTTTCGTAGTACACGTAAATGATGATGCAATATTAACTGGTAACATCGAAGGTTTTCATAGCCTCCAGACAAGCTGCATCAGATTATGGAATGATGATTCTTTGTTGTCAAGTCACTCTGTGGATAAAAAAGTAAATGGATTAAAAGATAAGACCAAAACCAAAGCAAAAGTAGTGAAAGAAAAGTAAATGGAGATCTGATTTGCATGTTATTTATTCCTCAAATTGCTGACGCCAGAAGTAATTATGATGTATAAACACGTAGGGGTCTTGGCCTGTTTAGATAATTAGTTGAATTAAATAACAGTGACTGACAGAAACAAAATATAATACTAGTTGGATAAAACCGTAAAGCACTATTAAGGTGTTTTTGTTTCTGGTGTATAATTATCCTCTGTGTTTCTTTCTTTATATTTATTTAACTACGCCTTTCCTTGTTCAGATTATATAGCTTATAACGATTAATGAAGATTGAACTGGAAAGCATGTAGGAAGAGCCTTCTGTAGTCTAATTTAAGGCGCCATCCCGGCATTTTTCTGAACGGACTGTATAAAACCACTAAAACCTCTGTCAGGATATATAATCTTCGGGTTTGGATTTGAACCTGAGACCCCTAAATACGAACCCAGTCGACACCAGCATTTGATATCATTTTTAATTCTATGCGATATATCATTTGGTACAGTGTCGTTAAATAAACCACTATATATATATATATATATATATATACACATAAGCGTGTAGCATGTAGAAACATTTACCACCTAAGGCTGATTCTGAAGCGAAGAGTCCCGAGAAAACCACATCTGAGTATTCATGATTAATATTCACTTGCTCCAAATAGACATGAACGATCAAGTGAGTTTTGAAGACTTCAGTGAAATTTATTTATGTGTAACGGTTATTGTAAGCAGTGGTAGTTATCAGTGAGTGATACTGCTAGGTTTGCAGTTGGCTATACAGGGCTACAAGCTGAAGAAAAATGCGGTAGATAACAGGAGTTTCTAGAATTGGAAACAGTGATAAGTCACAAGTACTAACCACGTCAGCAGTGATTCCAGTAACTCTAGCTCCCAACCGGTTACTGGCTGCTGTCGCCACAGTACAAGGTTGGATGTAAGTTAGGTTAGGTTAGGTAATTATCACTGGCGTCAAGCCACCGTTAGTTATTTCATATATCGAGAAGCTTATGATGAAGGTGATTTTCAAATAACAATGACAACTGTCTTCGCACTCACCGCGTAAAAACGATCAAATCCTACAACAATGGTTACATCATCGTTATCGATATATCGCTCATAACTGATTTTCAAATGTTGTAACGCGATCTCCGATCTGTAGCACGTGAGCGCAGTGTTTAGTGTCAGGAGAATCCTGTTTACTTGTCTCCTATGCTATAAAATAGTAGGAACTTGTTTACTGCTGACAGACCAAGTACGTACAGACCTGTATTCCGTTACATCACACGCAAATTTCGAAGGTCGTTTGAACATCAATGTTCCTAATCTATAATCCTCCAAGAAAGAATGGAATTTATGATACATAAAGTTTCGCAGTCAAGACTATTTCAAGGTAAACTGCTAAGCTTTGGTTCTTCATCAGATCTTTTTCACATACAACATTCGTCTCGAAATTAACCGTGAGCGCTTCATCCTTGTCTCTTGTTTTAATTTGTACCTTAAATGTTTTATTTTTGCGTGGAATAGTCGCCCAGTAACGGGATTTAATTTAACCTTCAGCTTTGAACACAAAAACAGCAGGCAAAGTTTTATAATTTTGTACATTTTAATCTGGAGTCTACAATTCTCTGTATTCGTAGGCCAACAGAGAATTTTACAGTAGATATTATTTTGATAATCGTAGCTCCTCGCCAGATAGTCGCGCTTCTGCTGACTTCTGGATATTTGACAGAGAAAGTGGCACTGTGATAGCGTTTATTCCAAATATGTGTATTTCATTATTTGTTTTCCCTCAAAACCCTCATGGTTATTCATCTTTGTTATCGAGGTGATGGTCACTCATGATCAGCCGAACATTTTCACATAATTTATCTCTGAACTGGTAGTTTACTTGAATGAGTGCTAGAAGGTTTCCCTTGTATGTCAATTTTAAAAGTGTTCTCATTTTTTACGATCCATTTATAGTACATAAGTCTATCTTCCTCTCATGAGAAAAGTGGTTATAAGCAGCTACAGTAAATCATTCAAAATACAATGAAACTTTCCTGTCGAAGACTTTAATCCCATTCTTCTTCTCAACAGACACAAATGGAAATTTAAAACACGTATTTGACTTCACTGCATGAAGTTCACTGATTAATAATTCATTACAAAGTCACAACGTGATTTCAAATTAAGATTATTTTGTAACCCAATGTAAATATAATGTTAAGATTGATGTATATGTAAATGTTACCCATAATAACAGCATTAAAATAGCGTTTTATCTTAGTGAATTCATAATTAAGTTGGACTTGGGGGGGGGGCAGAATATACTCGAGAAATCGTAATCTGCGAAATATATTCGTAAGTTCGTATGATATGGTGATCCCGTTTGTGTTATGTGACGTCAGCTCGTTAAGGATTAGGCTTGTGAATGTCCTTCAGACAAGTATTTCTCAACCTGTTGGTTGGTGATCAAACAGGAAAACACTTCGATATAAATTACAGCAAAACTTAGATTATTCTTGTTATTTTAAGCTTCTACTTTCAAACAAATTTGTCAGGTTTTCCATCTCATGCCAAAACATGAAGTTTGAAAGATAACTGGTTATTTTCCCACGGGTTTCCTGATTGGCTGAATAATTTAAATGCAAATCAAAATCATCTCCTCCTGATTGGCTGTTTGTAACTCCCGAGGTCAAAATTAGCGGTTATTTTTACCTCGTGACGCTACGATACATACGCCATTTTTTCATAAATTCAATTAATTTTGATCCGATTTCCTCGTTGTGAATCACAGCAATGGCTTGTCAAAGTTTTGACTTTCAAGAAGCTTTGAACTTCTCGGATGATCAGTCGAGTGACAAATACCAGACCTTCTTTCCAGCGGTCGACAATTTCTTTGACAAATTTATTTTGTTTAAGAATTTAGGACCGAAACAACAAAATCCCAACTCCAGCCTCGATGGGTCGTCAGAATCAATATCTGACCTCGGACCTGACGATAACACCTAGTTATCGATTAACCAAAACCGAGGAAATGTGGATATTCTACGCTGTTTAATGATGTTGCTAATATAATATCTAACGTATTTGTCACTAGCCGACAAACTTATTAGAGCAGATTTATTCTTGAGATGCTAATAGAACATCTAATCAAGAAATTCCCTTCTTTTATGAAACCCGACAGTTCATTACCGTACTCACAAAATGCCGCCACCGGTCGGCATCCTGAGCCAGATGAATCCAATCCTCACTCTCCCACTCTGCTTCCTTAACATCAATTAATGCTATTCACATATTTACGATTAGGTCATTCGAGTAGCCTCTTTGCTTCAAATTTCCCGACCAAACTTTTCTGCACATCTGTTATCTCCCAACGCTTACTACATGCTCTGCCCACCTCATCCACCCTTGATTTTATTATTCTAATACTATTTGGATAATAGAAAAATTATGAGTTCATCCTTACGCGATTTTCGCTAGCTTCCTGGCACATCACTCTTCGTTCTAAAATTTCTCAAACACCTTCCATCCTTTGAGTGAGACTTATAATCCATTGACTTTACACACTACAAGATCCTAACTGGCAAAATGCTTTAGCAGTACACAGACATTGAATGGCGATTATAAACAGCTGCTCTGTGTACAATTTGCTATTCTTAACAACTGTATTTGGGCCTGAGTGGTAATAAATTACTTTTCGTTTTGTTTTTATTTCAGGCAACGACATCTGACCCAAAAATTCCAACAAAGTCGTCACGAATTTTGTTTAAATAGCACGCCGTCTCTGTTATATAACCTCGCATTCTATCGTTGAGAGCGGCTGGAATGTCAATAATTGTTTACTGAATGATGTCAAACTGTTCTAGTCATTGATGAAAGACTCTCGGGTTACAAGCCGCGTCAGGTGGCTGAATGGTGAATAAACCATATCTTCTGCCAACGTTTCGAGAACAATTTCTGCTCTCATCCTCAGGGCTGCTGGGTAACAAATCCGATCCTTTGTTGCGCGCTTGCTGGTGGGGAAACTAGGTAGTTATAGTTATTTTGTAAAGTTGCGAAAATGCACAGCCTATATATTACACAAAATCCCTTCGCACGTAATAAATACCGCAGATTCAAACCAGCCAGAAATATAATTAATTATTCTTAGATTTTGTAAAATTAATTTTCTATTTGCTTCAACATGTCCAAAGATACTTTTATCTACCTATTATCTTATGTCAGACATTATTTATTTTAAGTAAAGAACACAACATTGCATGTATTAAGACGTTTCCAAATTTGACTTCAATCAAGCCGTCAGTTCATATTTTATATAATAATCAGAGTTATTAATCTTATTATAAATTTAAAATTTGTTTCTCTTTGTTTATAAGAAAAATGTCTGTCTTCCCCATTGGTAAGCGTTTGTGTTAATTTTAACATCAATGCAACACATGTCCATTGCTATATCATTGTTACGTAAGAATCAATTGTTTTCTTCCATCGCTTAAGGTAAAAATAAGTAATTAACCCCCAGCCGAGAAGCTGAATGAATGGAAAGCTTATCTAAGAACAAATACGCTACCAGGAACGGAAGACATTTATTTGAACTTGGCCTTCACTCTCACCACATCCACTTTCACTTTTGTCGTTCCTCGCAGGTCGCAATAAAAACAGAATTCCTTCTAATGTACAGTTGTGGTTTCAACCCAGGGGTCCATGAGTCTGTCATAACTAACATCCAACGCCATATAATTAATTCTCACCGCCCAGCGTCGGGATGTGGTGGTGTTCGAGGGTTGACGGTTCGATTCTCGGCCGGAAGATGACCTACTCTGTCTAAGATTTTTGTGGTTACCATCGGTCCTTTCAGACAGATAAAAAGATAATACCTTTAATTTTAGCCGTGATCATTTTCTTTTACATTCTTCCTAACCAAAAAACAGTGAGTCAGTTTTAAATTCAGTTCATATTAGACCTACTACAAAATTATGTCAATATTTTTTGTTTTAATGTGATATTTCTGTCTCGTTGCCAGTCGAATTGGCCCCATTTAAGACGTTTCCTCACTAAAATTCTGTGGGCTTTTTATATTTCCCATCAAACCTCCTTTTATTTTATCACCCTCACAAAATCTGATATGACTACAAGTTAAGAAGCCCCATGTTTGTTTGTACTCTTGTCTATTTCATGTTGGGACCTGCGGCACGTCTTGCGTAGACACGAACAAACTCCCTTCGTAGAATTGACAGACTTAATTTTCTCCAGACCTCACCTGTTCATCTCTCTTATAACCAGGCGCTGTGTTTCTACATGTCAAAGTATTTGTTTTGTATAATTTGTCTTAATCTGGTGTTGAAATTTAGATGAAACAAAGTAGTAGGCATTGGTTTGTATTACCACATTACCACCAGAGGCCATGGCGTTTTTGACGGAGCATGTTTCACTCTCGAAGACACGCGATTGGAATCTAGGCTAATCTTTTACTGCCTGCCCTGATTTTGGCTCCGGGCGGTTGATGAAATTTGAAGAGATTTGTCAGTCGCCTATAATGACTAGGTTACAGACTGGAAGCCCGGAGTTCGATTCCCTTCAGGGGTAGAAATCTTTCTCTTCGTCACCACATCGAGACTAACTTTGGAGGCCCACCGAACTTCCTGAGAGCATTTGGAGTGTGGGTCTGACTACTCCAATCGATCTAGAAGCGAGGTTTAAAATGAGTGGAATTATACATTCACTCTCCCATACTTGTTCATATCGCGGTGGTTAATTAAGGAGAGGGATATTTTTTATTTTGTCCCACATTTTCAGGTAGACTCGAAAATTAATTGCCTATCTCGCAATTTACAAAACCACAGTTGGAGTTTACTTCAGCACCACATCTGTCAGCTGAAGACGGAACTAAGTCTCATATTTACTGAAACATTTGCCTAAGTATACACACGAATTATATCTTTGGGTGTATCACCCAGTCATCTGTTTGCAGATCAGTATCTCAATAAAGTTTTAATTAGTTGCGGATATAATCGATATTAAATTCCTTATTTGATATCGGAAATGTTTATATCAATATTTGTAGCTTAGATGCGTCATGTTTGTGTTGAACTAAGTATGTATTTATTATTCCATTCTATACACAAACTTAATTTATAATAGTCATTGATTGTCATCACCCGATAGCAGATGTAAGACACACCACATATTCACAAATTTGAAAATGAACATCTGACCATAGACATGCAGAACATTACGAAGACTGAAAAACACACAAAAGAAAATCTACAAAACAAATCAATAAATCAATAAATGGTTGCATTAAAATAAAATATATAATAGTTTTAAAGATATAAAAACGAAAAAAACCTGAAGATGATGCAATAATAGCATCGAAACATGTCGTTAATAATAAGCGCCGAATAAATGTAACATCGTAATACGATGAAAAGCGCTATAATTTTAACAACAACATTTTAAATTAAGTTTGTGTATAGACTGGAATAATAAATACATACTTATATCAATAGTCAAAATCTCCCCGCCGGGTTTGGTACCCGAATATTAATTACCGTGTTCATAACAGCCCGCTACCGGTTCCTAGCCTGAGTCTCTTGAATCCAGTCCACGACTTCTCATCCTTTTTCTTAAGATCACTTTTAATATTATCCTCCTATCTTCGCCTACGTCTTCAGAGTCGTTTATTCTCTTCAGACAATTCATCCAGAATTTTGTACGTATTTCTCATCTCGTCGAATCTTACTTCTTGTTCTACCCATCTCATCCTCCATATTATCAAATGTAATGGAGGAGAGGTTCCTCATGGTAATAAAATATTAAATCGTTATACATGTGATGAAAGTGTGTTTTGTCATAGCCTAGTGAGTTTTGTCAAGCAACTGTTTTAAACTGTTATGATATAAATACACGACTGGGTTATCTTACAGCACTGTGTGAGATGTGGACTAGCATTGCATTTTTAAAGGTGTTTAGACATCTCAAAAGCTCTTACACTCATTTTTACCGCGTTCTCGACGTAATATATTGATTGAGTTAATAGTGTATTATGATTACCTCATGTACTTTGACGCCTTTTTTAAATGACTTTTGTTTGCCTTGAAATAACTACTAATACACGGACCTGTCACGTTGCGGCTTCAGCGTTTTAATTTGTGTAACGACCACAAGCTCTTTACAAATTAACAGCAACATAGCATTACAAGACATGTTAGTTTTATTAGTCGATGTCATTAATAATAGCATAACTCAACAGCTAATTATCTTAAAAGCTGTTAGGCATAACTGGTAAAATAGCATTGTAGAAAAACTGATTACGTATTCCGGTTTCTTGAATAAATTCCAGAAAAATATCACAAATCAAGAACTCCTAATAAATATTCTGAAGTTGAAATGACGCTAAAGAACCAAAATAACAAGTGCCTATGACAAAAATGAGACAAGAATTTACTCAGAAAATCAGGAAATTTTGTGGAATTTAGAGTTCCTCCCTCGTTATGTAAGACGTATTTGTGTCTTATTTAACGACACTTTCAATAACTCAGGGTATATACCGTCGAATGATAAGACGATTAGTGAATAATAAATTGTAACTGATGTAGAAATAAGCGGTCGTTGTCTAATTTAGGCCACTGAACCAGCATTTTACTGGAGGGACTGAGGAAAAATACAAAAACGTCAGACATAAAGCTGGTTCCTGGGCTGAACATCCAACCCGTGCCCTCCCGATTAAGAGGCAGGATTTCTTACCAAATGTTTATCCATCTCTTTCGTTCGCCCTTTATTTCACTACCCCTTTTTCTGTTTGTTTACTTACAGGACAACACAACATAGGTGGACGAGGACTAACATTCATGCCCGAAGCGGGATTTGAATCCACGATCCCATGAACCATGCGGCAAAACCCCACGCCTCGTTCCATTCGGACAGAGTAAGGGACAGAAATTTGCTAGTGAAACATTCACATGGAAAAGTTGATTATCAATCAGTAGGTTCTGATGCTACAGACTGGATTGAAACATTACCGGTTTATAATGTCATCTTGTTTAACGGTGACTAATGATCTTTAGGTTTCCCTAATAACAGATAATTCCTGAATGACCAAATAGAGGGCAGTGGTAATTACTAGAGCGATCACACACACGTGCCTTTGTTGTTAATACATAGATATTTCACTAACAAATTACATTCATTCTTTTATTTAAATTTCTAAGTTTAGTAAACAACTTATTTGATAATTCGGAAGCAGAATATGTGTTTGTATGTCGAGTTAAACATACATACATTAACTGACCAAAGCAAATCTAAAACATGTTAGTACGTTTCATTGCAGAAACTACTCAGTGGTTTCAATAGAATTTGGTGTTGAATTATTTACACTGAAAGTTATCGAGCGAACATAATTTTGTTCTCCAATAGTCTATTATAACCCCAGCCTTTCTAGGTAGATCTCACCTTAAAATAAGACAAAACGGAAGTGTATCGCTTCTACCAAAAATAAAATATATTTTCGCGCTAAGAACTTGTTCAGCCATACAGTACTGTAAATACAAGAAAAGATTATATATACTTCCGTGCTGTGATGATAATACTATAACTAAATTACCAACTATTCATTTGTATTTATAATAGGCCTAAATGAACATGAAATCCAATGAGGCATGTACAAAATGAAGTAATTTTGAGAAAAACAGTGTTTTGGGGTATATTTCTCTATTCTTTCTCGATATTGAACTAATTTCAATCTATAAAGCTTCACGGATACCATTAGTTCGGAGAGTGAGCTATACAGGCTGACAACAGTATCACATATTGTTATTTTCTGCGAAGGAACTTTTCTTAATTTCGTCCTGGGTCAAATTTAGCCTGATTTTCGTTCTTAAGGAAGACGAGTTAGTGTATGAGATTGCAAAGCTATTTGTCTGTATATCCTGGCTTTCAACATTATACATGAGCCAATGTAAGCTTCAGTTAGCTGGCTAACGACACTTGGCTGGCTGAAGCTGGCTAATTACACATTTTATCTGATTGGTTCTGCTGTATTCCATTGTATGGATTTCCACTAAAAAACAAAGTGTTAGCCTGGCTTACACGGCGAACACTTAATATGAACGATACGCTAATGGGCTTTATATTTAGTTTTCTTGCGTCTGTAGACGGATGTATCTACCACTTTTACGATTACTTGTAGCATGTATTAATTAGATTGAATTGTGTATGTATTGGAGCAGGTCACTTGAATAAAATTTCCTCCAGCCACCTCCCTCTAGACGCCACGCATCACATTGCCTCTATTTCGGGGGTTTTCACGTTTCTTAGCCCGCGAGCACACAGTAATGTTCTTTAAAATAGGCTCTTCAAGACAGAACATAGTGGTAGCACTTTCTAATTGCAATGTGGGACCTAAATATGTGTCTTTCAATGCAGCAAAATATGCAGGTGAACTTGGCGTTTTGGGAGAATAGCTCAAATCTAGATTCCAAGACATCAGAAAACAAGAAATATATTTTCCAATATTTGCATTATCCCTTGAAGTATGTATTAAGGTAGTGCCCGAACAATTCCAAATGGGGTTAATGGATTCGCAGAGCAGTGAAGAATTTCAATCAAAATTTATGAATATATATCCTGCAATTTTAAAAATTTAACTGCCTGAAAATAATTTTTATTCAGTTCTAGACACCCCATGTGTGTGAGTGAATTATTTTAAAGTTTGTGAGCAGATGTTTCAAATATTAAGAATTCCATAATTTAGGACCAGAGCTGCTGACAAATATATACAAAGTCAATTAACACTTGCCTCTTTCATAAAGTGACTTTATGAAAGACGAGTATTACCAGATATCGCATTATTGATTAATAATTCGAAACTTTCCATATGATATAAAGAATTGAATTACGCTCATAACTAGACTCAGTACTCTCAAATTTCGCACAAATGTGTATTTACAAAATCGCGAATTTTATTATTGCGACCGAGCTTAATGGCCATATTAGTTCACATTATAACAAGAAAGAACTCTTCTCACGAGAGATTAATATTTATTTTGATATTTATTTCCATTTTTGTTTGCTGCTTTATAATCATGTGTTTAAATGACAAAAAATTAAAAGATAAAAGAAAACAAAAAAATAATTTCACCATTTCCTGATATTCAAGGATATACCCCTCGTGTGTAAGAAGATATGGGTGTAAAATTACAATTAATTCATCCCATTAAAATTTGATTTCTAAACATAATTATATCTACATAATTGTGTACTAAAGCTTTAGTTTGGCAAGCAGTGCGGTTTATATTTTTCAATGTTGTCCATGCATTGAAAAGGTTTCATACCGCTGCTCCACACTTTCTTCAAGGTAAAGTAGTACAAACTTTAGTTTCGTTCGCCTTACGTATGCGGCAACTTCTCTGGCTCTTCAGTAAAGCGGCTAGTCTAAACGTATGCTTGAAGGCTACGACTATCTGTCACGAGAGACCGCTAGCTAGCCAGTCGGAATTTATAATGACGCGTATAACGGTACTGAAGTAGCCAATCTATGCGGTCAAGGTTGTCAGAGTGGGAAAACTGGCTGGCCGTCTTCTTCTTATTAATACAGAGCTGAATTTCATTTCTCAGACGCGTTACCTCATCACCTTTAACTTTGTTTTATAATTATATTTGAAAAATTTAAGGGGATCTATCAAATTAAATTTCAATGAAGAAACACGAAACGATGACCCAAAAAAAGAATTTATGGGTATGTATTGTTTTCATTTCATATTGTTTTCTGTAGCATTTGAGGTTTTCACGGCGGTGAATCTGAAGATGGGTGTCTTCTGCGCTGTTGCTCCGTGTAGTCTGGTAGCAGTTTACCGACGTTTCAGAGGTCCTTGCAATACCTCGTCTGGTAAGTGCAAAAACTCTTCACCGGTGTCTATCAGACATGGGGAATAGAATGAACTCATGCGTCTCCGAACGCGGTTGACATTTCTTACACTTTCAACTTTCTGTTTTTTAGTTTCAGTGTAGTTTATTTCTTGACAAATAGAACACATGTCAGGAATGAATAGCGCGATTTCTTTGTCACCATGTACTAATTATAATCAAAGTGAATTGACAAAAATTACACGTGACTGTTAGTTAATTATCATTAATTCCGTTATTTCCAACGCAGTTTTTAATTGGATGTGTCCGTTTTAATTTCAAAGAATATAACATTTCAAAAGTCAGTGATCTAATTAAAATTAATTTTAAATACATGTAGTAACGTAGCTAAAATTTTCAGTTGTTTTGTGTAAATATGTAATATAAATAGCGATAAATCTTAATGTTGAATTGTTTTCACGCATTGCAACATGAACACATTATCATGAAACTTGAACTATATTTGTATAATAAATTTAAGAGTTTTGATTTAGTCTTGCTGTTCTCTCTTATTGCTTACTTTATTAATGCCTGCACAAGGACAGAGGGTTTAGAATTTGTGTTGTGGATATTCTTTCAAATATCTTGCGCGCTAAAATTTATAATAGCTGTTCCTATTTTTAAGCCTTAAGGAAACTGTGGCCATTTTAATGAATTAACTACTATCATGGATCATTCTTCCTATGGGAGAAGAAATTCTTGGTTATGTCTCTTGTTATGTGGATTAAACATTACAGCACTGAAGACTGTAAAACAATTATGACAACTTCTCTCTTAAATTTAACTAATTAAATTATATACAGCCTACTTTCAGCGCCACTAACAAGGCTGATATAAATAAGTGGGGGTATACATCTGCATTGTTTTTCAAAACTTTTTGTTTTTAATTTGTTGAAGACATGGGATTAATGAATTATCTGAATTCGTATGAAGGAAGTAAGTTTAAACTTAAAGATACAGGAATAGGACTGGATTTCAGAGCCCTCTTTTGAGAAATTTTTGAGTCTAGTCGCAGCAACTGGCTCTACCTACACGTCTGTAGACCAACTAAATCGTGACTGAAGACGCTCCAGTCTTTATACAGAACATCGTGACCTCTACACACTTTCACCTGCGAAGGAAACGTTGAAGGCCAAAAATACAACAGACCTTTAAGAGACTTTTTTTTAAGATGACGTTGCCATAATTACAGCCAACTTTCTTAAATGTCGAGACATGGGTGGAGATTATCTCGTTCGTTACAACACAAACTGAGGTTAGGAAGATGTTCGTTGGTTGCTGTTTAACCTTTAACGCTATTGGACGAGTTTAAGTCAATGTCATACCCCATTACTATTGAGTGGGGGAAAGATGAGCACACAGTTTATATAAGTTCTTTGTGCAGACCTACATCTTTGTTCTTATTATTATTATTATTATTATTACATAACTCGTTGCTCTGTGTGTATTATTTCCACATGGATATATTTTGTAGGAATTGGAAACGAAAGTTTAGGAATGATGTAACTGTAAACCTATCCCATTTAAGGTTACGTGATGCTGTATATTTTCTCTGGGTACGTTACTTTCAAATAATCCCTTGTAGGCCTGCATTGCGTTCAGTACTTCAGTTTTAATTAAGACCCTTCTTATCTTAATTTTGTCAGTAGATAATTGAGCTTTCTGCTTCGATAATGAAATGTCATCAAATTCTTGAATAAAATTGGTTAACTATGAACACAGCGAATACATAACTTATGTAGCCAATTTTTGTGACGGTGTTCCAAATTAAAGGTGGGAATACGTACGTTATTGTTACTATTACTACCACTATTATCAACTACCATACGTCAAGAAATTCAAGAAGTGGTCAGAGAACGCAAAACAATAACGGTGTATGTTCATTATGGGATTTATATTCGTGTGTAGTTCCTTAAGAATCATCGCTGTCAATGAAACAATGTGGTTAAATTCCACATCTATAGTTCGTATGGTTCATATATGGAACAATATGTAGTTCTGTTAATATTTAACATGGTATACTTTTTTTCGTGAAGGTCCGAGTATGTATCAAAAGAATGTTTCAGATATTTGACACTGCGCGTTTGTACGCGGTTCTAAAAAAATCATCTTAACCGCGTTCAGTTTTAAGTAACATTTAGGTGTGGTTGTAAAAGAAATATGTAGATGCTGTCTGCATTCAAGATGGGCCATGAAAAGAAAGGTACTTGATAATTTAAATGAGAGCTAGTTTGACATCGTAGTCAATACCAATATGTTACCTGTGCTTTTAACAGTTTGTGTGGCTCGTGAAGACAACTGATATCTAAAATTTATAACCGCTACTCTGGGTTGTTGTTATCAAATTGTGATCAGTGACATGCCACACGTTCGTTGTTTCTCGGATCAATGTCTGTTCTATACGAATAAAAATGTCAATTTCGTGTTTTCTTGCACTCGGAGATATTCAAAAGTTCTGATTAATGACGCTAAATAACATACTTGTAATATACGTCACGTTGAAATAACGTGATACATAACACATCTCACACTTTTTTCTTTTTTTTCTTTTTTTTTTTTAAGTTTGACGCGGGCGGGAATGGTTTACTAAAGCAGTGGTATTCAACCTGGGGTACGCGAAGCTATCTTAGGGGGTACGTGAAATTTAAAAAAATATATATATTATTTTACGATAAACACTGAATAATCAGTAATGTAATTTATTTAATTTATTTTAGATGTAGAATATATATTATATATAACTTAAATTATACACCATCAACTTTGGGAGTACAAAGTTGAAGAGAAATTATATCTGGGGGTACGCGAACAAAAAAGTTTGAATACCACTGCTCTAGAGCACAGGTGGAACTTGAGAAAAGCAGAGAGAAAAGGAAACTGATGTACAAGGGATGAAGATAACGAAGAAATTATTACCCGTTAAAATTCAACGGGCCTTATCTACGAGGCATCGAAGTAAATTTGATATGATTCTCTTGCAAAATAATTACGCAGACGCTATCCGGGATCAGAGTTCGCCTTCGATGAGAAAAGGCTACTTTGCAGCGAATGCAGATGCTTTCAACATAACATGGCAAGACTGCGTAATGCCTAGAGACCACACACCTAACGGACCTGGGTTGGGTTCTCGTCGTGTCCATATTAGATCACAGCGATAAAAGGGTATATAGTGGTCTAATTGTTCTTACGTCATCGTGAAAAATCATCGGTAATAGATCTGATGTTTTACGGCGGTGAAAGTCTCCTTGGATTACACCGTGTAGTTTTTGAGCAGGTTACCAGTGTTTCAGAGGGACATATCACTTCCGTCTTCAGGTGTTAGATGAATATCGAGACATATTAACTACTTACAAGGCTACACGGTGTCACAAGCCGGAAGACCATAACCAAGTCATTAGTAATGCTTTGGTTAGTTTATCTGGATGTTTCACTCGAAATGTGTCGAAATTCATCTGTCTCAAAGTGTGACCTCAGATTCGTCTAATGGGAAATTTATTACGAATCACGAACTGGGAAGCAGTATATTTTAAATTCTTATTGCAGCCAGTATTTGCAAGAACTGAGGAAAATTACGAGAAACTCAGGACAGCAGATCTCAAGGCAGACGGCTGAACTAGGGACTTCCCAAATATGAAACATGATTTCCGGTCACTCAACCGTGACGTTCGTTTACGTTCTCATAACTTAATGTATGCAGCGAGTTGGTCTGTTGCATTAAAACGTATCCTGATTGTATGAAACCACTTAATTTAAAAGGGTAAACCTAATAGGTGATACATGCTTCGAGTAGCAAGGTGTGAACTTTAAAATTTAATGACATTATGAAGGGGCTACTGTGGAATGCAAGTATCCTTATACTTAAAAATTACAAATAATAAGCAAGTATTAAAGACTGGGTTTATTGAATATGAACAATCAAACAGAAAGACAAAAGTGAAATTGAGGTAATGCATATGATGCAAGACTTCAGTCACTAAAACATTTTAATTTATTATTTTACGTGGTACAATACCCCAGAAGACAGCCCTCTTTAAATATTTGTTCTTCAATAAAACTGTCTGGTCTCTCAAAATTATTTGCAACTACTTATAACCCAATTGAATAAAAATTTCCTTGGATATTATCCATCGTCTAGTAAATATAAAACGTAAAACGACGTTTCGGAGATGGGACTCTATCTCCGTCTTCAGGTTCCTACACAGTTGGATAATATCTAAGGAAATTTTTATTCAATTGACTCTTCACCATCGTCAAGAAGTTTTAGATTTGATATACTTATAACCCATTTATTCAAAAAATTATCGGAATTTCTAAAACCAATATAGAAGCTTTACTGGTTACATATCTGGATTTTTGTAGATACCGCACTGAGTAAAATTGTTTGCTTAATTTTTGTATTATTGACATGGAACACTCCCAGAAGTTGTTACACTCTTATATTAGTAGATGAAAATGAGCTTGTATTTAATTTGTCTTCATTGTTGCCTGATAGATTCTGGGCTAGCAGAGGAATCAAGCGTTAGATTAGAAGGAAGAATGCTAAATTACAGGGGTTGCAGTACCCAATGAATTGAGATAATATGGAGGATGTAAGCTGTGAAGACAGTAGAATTTTGAAGGGGAGAAAAAATTGAAAGACAAAAATTAATACACTTGAAACAGTGAGAACAAAATTATTATAGAACTGAACAGGGGCATAAATGAATACAAGAAGGGTCTAGCCTATGGTCAACTTCGTAAAAAATTTGAATGGTTAGCTGCTTGCAGGTACCCATAGTATTTTGAATGGGTGGCAGAATTACTTTGCCAGCTGTTTAGTGTACGTAGAGTTAATGGTTTTAGGCAATGTGCAATACATACAGCTGAGCCATTAATACCCCAACTTAGCTCCTTTTAAATTGCTATTGAAAAGTTACAAAATACTAATTGATATATAATCTGATATACGTTGGAGATGATAGAGGCTCTGATGATGGAGGCAGCAAGGACCCCTGAAACGTTGGTAAACTTCTACTTAAATGCATGATGCTACAACCCAGAAGACAGTTATCTTCACTTATATTTTTTTGTTCTGACATTTTTTATGTACGTGGATCTTGATTGGACAGATCCAACACTGAGAGTGTACTGGAAATCAGCATTTTACTAGGACACAAACTTATACAAACTTCAATTTTTTAATTATTTTTAATACCGAATCAACGTTTTTGCCGTTTAGATATTTCATTGAATTGGTGTGAATTTTAACTGAACAAAGAGATCTTGTAGGTATCCTGTGTACAAGTTAGTGAGCATGCGGGTTTTAAAACGGGCGCGTAATTTCTGCTCCAATTACGCGACTGATCGAACACAATACAGACTCTTCTGCTATCGAGCTCTCGAGATATAATCTTGTTTGCCAAGATGTTCTTTTTACGATGCCTGCGACATCTTACGGTAATGACTATTACTACGTTTAGATTTGGAGGTTAGATCATCTGTGACGTATAGGCTTTACGCTTTGGCTCGAGTGAGCAGATGACCAAATAATCATATGACTTGACTTGTGAAAGTTGAGCACGTGACTTTTATTTACCGTTCCAAGTTGCAAGTAAATATAGAACTTTCTGCTCTACGAATTGGTGTCTGGAAGATGTAACCGAAATTTCTTAAAGAATTTATATTGAAGGTAACGGAAAGTATGGCTTTACTGAACAGGTTGTTTCCGTCGAGAAAGAAAAGTCACAAGCAAGGTTATGTTGCATTTGGTAAAAATGAAACTGAAAGGTAATAAATTAACATTCGTGGTATATTGAGAGTGCAGTTGTACTGGAAATTTTCACATACCTGATACATTTGAAACAATAGTAACTCATGTTTCTGTTTTGCCTAATAGTTGGAAGCCGTTCAACTTCAGCAAAGAACAAGTAAGGATTCTCTTGTTTAGGGAATGTGATTGGAGAGGTCGTAAATTATTATTTGACTCAAAAGCTGTTCAAAAAGTACCTTTGGATAATCGGCCCTGCAGCAAACTTAAATTTGGGTCACGGCAGAAGTTGGACTACAAAAAGACTGATTCATTTGTTGAAGTAACAAATGGATTTGGTTACCAGGTAAGAAGCAAGTACTTATGTTACACTTTATTATAAATCATTTATCCTTCAGTACTGTGGTATTTATGACAGTAATATCTAAATGAATTTATAAAATCCAATTCTCATTAACCTGTAATAATTGTACTGAAGAGAAGAATATACTGGACTTCTGAAGCATAATTTAGGCTTGAATATAAGATCTACTTGTATAGCAAATGATAAATATATTCTCTAAAGCTACCCCCAGATATTTGCAGGTTTCTAGCCCTTGCATTTACAAACCACTCCTACCCAATCTCATTGTTGTGTTTATTTTCAGTCTTCCTTAGTTTCTGTTTCATTAAACCATTACTACAATTTAGTCACTGGTTTTTCTCTCTGATTTTAAAATGTACCCTTGTTCCACTGTCAATTTCTCTTTTTCGCTATCTTCAGTCACATTAACTTTTATGTTGAAAAATACTTCTGGGCTCTATGGAAAAAGCTAAAAGAAAATGTAAAAACCTCTTTTATCCCCCAAGGAAATTCGAAGTTGCTAGCTAATGATTATAAGTAAACTGAGTATTGATGGTGGTAGAAGTGGGTCTAGCATGTATGTAAATGATACACTCATGGATTGGCAGAAAGTTTACAACACAAACAGTTTCCTACTTGACCAAGTTTCATTAAAGACAGATTTCAAAACACACACATATACAAAATAAAAACCTGTCTCTGGCTTAAAATTTATGAACTCTTGGGAAGGTAGTAAAAACAATATAAAATTACCTCTAATAAATAGAAACTGTCCAGTAAGGAAACACAAGCAATGATAAGATTATAATGGAAAACAATAGGTCTGATTAGGAGTACAGTTGACAACTATTTCGAAAATGAAACATTTGCGACCCCATGTTCATAAAAACATTTTTTCTTATTTTTGATCCTGGAACACGCACATGAAGTTTGTAAACATTCTTCTGACTCACCCTGTATAATCATGTATTTATACGGAGCAGGTTAAGATGTCACAGTGTCATGCTTAGGTCTGAGTCCTCTTTATAGAACATGTCTCATCATCCTCATACCAGATTGCCATCTTAAATTATTTCTATTAGCTCAAGACACCATACATAAGAATTAGTAAATAAAAAATGTAAAGTTAAAACTATCCTGCTATATGCCATGTAGGCACTTGGGGGGAGAGGAAGTATAGCTGCTTCTCATTTTTAACCTTGGCACTAGGTAGGGATTAGTGGTCAGTGCCATGCTTTACCCCTAGGAAAGGACCCCAGCACCCATTGATAGGAGGCTGGGTGGGTCTCGGAGCCAGTCTGGACACAGGCTAGAGGAAAAATCCTCTACCCCCAACATAAGAATGAATTGAGTGACAAATTAATGACAATTTTGTCTAGTTCTTCCATATGGAACCTATTTTGCAATTATATTCAAATGAGTGGGGCTAAATTTCTGCTGTATGTGTGTCACCTCTTATTGCATAAGTAGCAATATGTACTTAGAATGTTGGAAACATTCATGCATAAATATTACTATCTGATCTAAAACCATCTATTCTAAAGGGTTTTGATGACGGTAGATTACACTGGAAAAAGTATGACCCAACTCACTCAATTAAAAGGAGCTGTGTAAAGTAAAGTAAACAAAATTAAGTCAACGAAGAATTAAAATTCTGCTGTAACTTGTTGCTTTCAGCCTGTATTGGCCTCAGTAAATATTGCTGCAAGTACCCTGTCTGACATACTCATGATTGAAGTGCATGGCAAGACCCATTCAATAAGTTAACTGCTGAGCAGAACTTTAGTATTAAAGAGATGGTAGGTGATAGTTTTCCTCTAAGTCTTGAGTGAGTACTTTCTTGAGCTTCCTTTATAATTTGCTGTTTGTTGCAGTATACGAGACCAAACTCAGATGTGACAGTCCTCGGTGAAATGATATTTGGTTCCGTTGCAATGGCATTCCAAGGCAGTGTGTTCAAGGTTCATAGTATGAAGTCACCATCTCGCCTTATGTGTACAAAAGTCTTCCATTCACCTGTAACAGGCACTCGCAGCAGAGGAGTAAGGTATTAATTCTGTATGTTGAAAAACTATAGCACTTCTATTCAAAAGAGGGCAACTTGCGTGTTAACAAGTCTGACATATACACAGGACATACACAATTTGTAAGTTCCAGCCAGTATGCTGGCTGTTGTTGTCAAGTTTTTTGTGCTTCCAGAATGTCAGGTTAGTATCTTGAAAAAGACTTGTCTTTGCTTCTTCCACAGTCTCTTTCATGCTATATTATATAATTGCCCTCTCAGCTTCATCTAACCCTAAACATATCTACAGTTGATAACCAAACCATTTGAATAATTAGAATGACCTCCAGGGATGGAGATGAGGACAGTCTACTTTATAAGTGGCATCACATGTAAAAATATTAATCAACAAAAACCAGTGAAAAGGGGATTTTCCTAATTTTCTGAATTGAAGAGTGAAATTCCATTTAAATTCTTATATTATCAACTTTTGTTGTTTTTAATGTGAGGATTAAATTACGAGTTGGTAATGATTTTGTTTCTGCTGATAATTTTCACAGGAAAGTTTTCAAATTGTGATTTAATTCTAATGTGGCAGTTGTACTTACCAGTGTCATTATATGTCGTATTGAATGATATATTCATATTTGCTGTGCATGTTGTATGTATTGAATTCCATAGACTTACTTTGTCTCATTTCATATTAAATAAGTTAGAGGAAGAAAATACATTGTGTGTTAAAGTAACCCAAAGTGGTGGTTTTCTTTAACCCACTTCTTCAAAGAATAATTTTACAACTGAAACACATATCAGTTGCAATAAAACTGCTCAGAAGTGAAAAATAGTTAATACTTTACCTAAAAAGTGTTAGCAACGCAGTTTTTGTACCGATAGTAACCTGAACTGGGGGTACAAGGAAAGTGCATGGAAAGTTAGAAGTTAAAAATTTAATAGTTTGTGTACTGACCAATAGATGTCAGGATTAAGTGGTTCCTTTGCTATGTCAGCATAATTTACATTAAAAAATTAAATTAAATCCGTGGCGTAACAGTTCCAGAGAGCCAAAGCCGACTAGCTTGACTGCTGGCCTCACGTTCACATGCCTAAGCAGAGGTGAATGATCATCCAACCAGATATAGGATGACGTGTGGTCAGCACGACGAACCCCCAGCCATTGCTAGCTTTCCTGACCAGATTACGTTACCCATTGTAGCTCCCCAATTTTCTCACGATGCTGAGTTGGCACCGGTCCCATACACTGGTCGAAAGCTCATGAGAAAATTTCTTCTCCCCCGAGACTCCGCGCAGTGCACATTCCATAGCACCAGTCCAAAGCATGATGCCTCAGACCGCGCGACTACGGCGCAGGATGATAAATTTACATTATGTCTTGTAAATGTGGCTTTGCCATAGCCGAGTCTGTTCATCACCAGCTTCTCACTGCAAAAGTCCAGGCTTATTCGCATGGCATTTCATGTGGGATTTGTGGTGTGCAAAGTTACACTTGCATAGGCTTTTATCCGTGTACTTTAGTTTTCCCCTGCCAGTTGTCATTATGGCAATGCTGCATGTGTATTGCTGGATCAATGGACCCATGGAGGCTGCAATGGTAATAATCAGTCTTGGAGCCTAGAATATTTTACATATGAATCTAGCTAGCCATATTAGCATAATTGTACATGTGTGTATGCTGTATCTGTACTCCTCCCCCAATATTGTCAGGGTAATTAGGTCGAGAAGAATGAGATGGGCGGGGCATGTAGCGCGCATGGATGGGACAAGAAGTGTGCACCGGGTATTCGTTGGGAAGCCTGAGGGGAAGAGACCGCTGAGGAGACCTAGACGTAGATGGCAGGATAATCTCAGGCGGGATCTATGGGAGATAGGAGTTGAAGGAGACTGGATTTTGTTGGCCCAGGACAGGGTCCGGTGGAGGGCTTTGGTTAATTCAGTGATGAACCTTCGGGTTTGGTAAGCCATCTAGTTAGTTATTTAGTGTATGCTGATATCAGGTATAAAAAGATACTTTGCCTTTGTAACAAAGGGTTAACCAACGTCCTCTACCTCTTCTAACAAAGTAAAAATGCTATGATGTATGGAATACACTGAGCTGTATAGGTAGGTCAACATTTTAACCTCAGCTCTGCCATCAGGAATGAACCAGAGCAGGAAGTCATGTTCAAGCAGATATAGATAAATGTCAATGCCCATGTTATCAGGAGTGAACAGAATTTTTCCAGTCCATAATAAATAGAGTCTCTGAACACAGAATGTTATTTTCCACTTGGCTGTGTGACGGCCTATCCTGCCAATCCGTAGTAATGTCACCTCTGTTTAACTGGGAGCATCTAATAAGTAACGTCTATTGCACTGAAATAATGACTGATAGAGATTTTGTGATGGAGGTTGTCAGAATGGACCTACATTCCCGTGTGAGCACCAAACCACATGGAGAAACCATTGGCTATATGATTAAGAATTCATGTAGTTGATCTTGTAATCTGCATTGTATACTAAGTGTATAACAGTATAAAAGTACTACTTTACAGTCAGCAACATCTCTCACTGGATGTAACTCGTGTAATCAGCAGTGGCAGATGAGTGTGTCATCGCTAAAGTACTATATTTTGTTTAGAAGTGTTTGAACTTGGGTCATTTTCACCTGTGTTTATTTTATAGTATGTGTAAAATTTAGGTCAGTGGAGTTGCCTGCTATCCCAGTGGAGGATATCTAAGATTTTCATATTTTGTAGCCTTTCATTACTGCCTATTTTTGGGCATGTTTCAGAAACAGTGCATGAGCATCTGTTAGCTTCGCCCTGTACATCTGTTCACATGTGACATATCTGCTCTGGATAAGTGGATTTTGATTGGATGTGGTACATATTAATAAAGTGTACTAACTAAATTCAGCTTTTGCCTAAATTGGATCAGAAGGATTAAATACATTTTTAGATATTTTTCAGTAAATATTGAGCAGATCAAAAAATATTTCAGATCCAAGATTAAGCCAGTAATGAGACTGCTATTTTTACTTAATGTACACTTTCTTGAGCGACATGTTGTGTTCACATATTAATGTACTGCATTTATTGCTTTGTTTCTGAAATATAGTATTTTCTTTTCAGTGTAGAGAGGCTGATATCTCTGGTAATACAACACAGAGGATGAAATTACCCCAACACCAAAACCTACCTTTAGACTGTATTGAGTTAGTTGAATTATTCTTCATAATGTCATGATTTATTTCCCTACTTTTTCTGGTATGACAAGAGATTTTTCAGTAAAATTCTGTATACATTTCTCATTTTCCCCATGCAAGCTATATGTTGAGTCCATTGACCACCTTGACAGTACTAAATACAAATATAGGTTGTCTCTATACAGACATTTAATATGTTACAGTGACCGCAGCCTGGAAGATTCTTGTGGCAGCTCAATCAACTCAATGAGTGAATACTTTGTTTCTCAAGGCAGCTGCTCAGATACAAGGCAAGGTGAGTTATTATGCTTAATTGTAACCTCTGTCGATTACAAAATTCCACATGAGACTGTGTAAACCACTTTTCTTTTTAGCGAGCGTTGGGAGTGGTCCCCTGGATATTGAGCTGAAGACGAAGCATCATTACAACAGTTTAGAGGTGGACAGCGGTTTCTGTGGAGATGCTTCCCTGAAGTCAACAAGTAGCGTGGGGTCTGGCGGCTATTCATCATGTGGAATTGGGACTTACACTTCCAGTTCAGATTCCAGACGGAGTACGGATAATTGTATATGCCCTAATGTTTACCACTGTAATAAAAGTATAGCACAGCTCATTTTCTGTAAAAATGTGAATGGACTTTAATTGCCGCTAGGTGACAGGAACAGCTTCTTCAGATGATGGCTGTCTTCTGGGTTGCACTGTTTGTCTGGTGGACGTTTACCGATATTTCAGAGGCCCCGATGATGGAGGCAGCAAGGACCTCTGAAACTTCGGTAAACTTGTACCAGACTATATGGCGTAATAACCCAGAAGACGTGAAAACTTTAAAATCTTACATCAGGTTCTTCAGTTACAGCTTTTTTGAAAGCAAGCAAGCTAAAGAATAAATTTATGTAACTTCAGAGATCTCATGACTGTAGTGAGCAATTGTCATCTATAAGGCATTAAAATCTATTGGCTATACAGTTTTCCTGATCTACAAAGCCACATTAGTTCTTTTGTATTTGTATGTTCAACTCAGATATTTTGCATTTCATGCTATGGTGGCATAGCATACAAACCTGACAACTCAGCATTTGAGTATGTTCATATATTTCAATCTTATGGGTTGTGACACATGTAGTCTTGTAGGTGGTTACAAACATTTAGAAGAAATGTGTTACCGTAATCTTCTAAACTGAAGATGGAGTTGATACATTCCTAAATGGCTTCACAGACCAGAAGGTAACACTACATATTTACTGTTGATATGTGGAGTTCTGAAATTTGATGAATTTATTGACTCCTTTGTTGAAACCAGAGTTTATGCAAATATAAAGTAAGAATTCTCTGAAACTAAGTTGACCTACTAAATTTTGAACCTTCTAAATAAAAAAGTAGTTAATGGCACTGAAAATTATCTAAATTTAGAGCCTTCAAAATAAAAATATAGTTAATAAAATCTTCTTGGGCAATCAGCCGCGCCTACTGGTTACTGTAGTAAACTGACATTTCGGGAACCAACTCGGGATAGAGTTCTGATGTGACTGGATACCTCAAAAGTCGCCTGTGATATACCTGCCCGGGACCAGTACTCATGTCCGGACCCAGGCCCATGGAGCTAGGGGGCGGAGTCAAGCGCTCGGTTTGTTTGGCTCTGCTTTCTACCTGGCATTTTGCCAAAATAGCCTGAGAAGATTTTATTGATTGTACTCGCCATGAAAGTCTCAAATCCTATAAGAATATAGTTAATGGCACAGAAAATTCTCTTCATTCCACAAACATCTTTTATGTCACGTTTGCACATATCTACACAGCTAGTGTTTAATTCTGCATTATTTAGCATTTTATTGAAAATTTTATGGCCATAAAATAAAGTACAAAGCAAACAGAGTAAGGAAATAAGGAAAATAGACTAAATTAAATGTATGAATGGTACATGTGCAGGTTCTGGCTCATTCTACAACAATCCAGTGTCATGTCCCTCTGGTGGCAGTCTGTCAAGCCTTCAGCGGCGATGGCTGAGGAACATGAGCACCTCCTTGGAGCTTGGCTTGCATTGTTCTCCCTTGTCATCTAGAAGCACAATGAATGACCTTCCTAATGATACTAGTCAATCAGGGCACCGTAGAACAAAACTTGGGCTTGCTGTAGTGATTAATCTTACACCAGAGGAAGAAAAGTAAGTGCAAATTAAATTTTAGTAAACATAATTACACATTTATATAACATTAACATGTCCTGCAAAATTTACATTCGATTTTTGTATGTACAAATACATAAAGTTTGTTTCCACATGTACATTTTTGTCATTTCTAAGCATAATATTATGGTGTAATTTTTATGCAAAAATAATTTTTAACAATGTTTCAATCAGTGTTTACAGATAAAAAAATTACTTGGTCATGAGTTGTAGTAACTAAGAATTAAGTACTTTACATTTTGTACCTTTGTATTATAAAATAATTGCTCAAATGAATGGTATGAAAATGTCTCAGTTGTTTCAGATGGCAATGAAAATTACTTCAAAATGTGGGGTTACAATTTTATATCAAGTTTAGTATTCCAAACATCTAGCATCCCATAAAGTTCATAGCTGTACAGTCAGTCCTTGCTTTATGAAGATTCACATTATGAAATTTTACCGCTCTGCGTGGCCCGTCTGAATGTGAACTCATCCAAAATCTTCCAAACAAAATCAAACATGTAGTATTGAAAATGCATAGGATGCATCACCCAGTCAGTGAAACCACGGAAAGCACGCGAGTCAGTTTACCTTACACTCTGCTTTGGTGTGCATGTTGTGAAATATTTTGCTGATTTTTTAACAATTTTGTGGTTTATACCGTATTGAGTGTTGACTGTATGTTTTGTCAGGCAGTAATTTTTTGTGTAATTATTCATTCATTCTAGAATATAACCCTCAATTACAACATTCTGCTTGTGGGAATTAGCACGTTCCCCAAGAATGTAACTCTTCATAAGAGCAGGGATTGTCTGTACATATTTCTTTATTTTTCCAGAGAAATGCACTTGTTTTTCTTCGAACATATGACCGTGGTGGAAGGAATGATCGAAAGACTTCACAGCTGTGTGGAGCACGCCTACCTGCACAAGGAGATGTTTGTGCATCTCATGATGGAGGGATCCGAGGACATGCAGCAGGTAGGGAACTACACTATTGGGCCCTCCGTACACAGGGGCAGAAGTTAAATTCATCCAAAAATTAAATAGAGTGCCATTTGGACTATTGTGCCACGTTATCATTTTTTATGGGGGGATGATCAGATACCTCCAGGTATGGTCTCTGATGACCTTCCTGACCTCTGCATACCTAGGTTAGTGGGCAGCATCCATTTGTAATGTAGGAGCACCCGTAGGGTGGATTATGTTACTTTCAGAGATAGCATAATGTGTGAGAATGGTTTTCAGCATAGAGAACGTGTATATTAACATTGACTTGAAACCCATGATAGGGGAATGATGTTCTTTGCATTAGCAAAGTTTTGTCTTTGACAGAGATGAAGGCTTTAATCTGTGAGTAGAAAAATCTGCTGGGATCCTCTGAAGACAACATACCATATTTACTTGAGTTTAAGCTGCACTTTTCCCCCAAATCCAATTTCCCTAAACTGTTTTCCCAATATCTGTAATGGTGAGACTTTCGGTATCATGGTTGATTATGAAGTTTTACTTACACCATATTGTCATTGTAATTAAAAGCAATAAAAACAAATTTCTTCTTCTTTTTCCGGTTTAACAATTTTTATACATTTTCCAATACCCTTTTACGGGTCCCCAACTTTTTAGTTGGCTTGATCTATGGACATTCGGTAGGACTCCTTGCATGAGGGATCGGCCCGTCGCGAGGCTGTACCTGTACACAGGACAGCACAACACAGAAAAATGCGGACAGACATCCATGGCTTGAGTGGGATTCAAACCCACGGTCCCTGCGACCAAGCAGCACAAGGCCCACGCCTCAGACCGCGCGGCCACTGCGGACCCCATAAAACAAATTTAAAAGTTAAAATTTATTATTTTCCAAAGATCAGTGCATTTTTGGTAAATAAGTGGTAATGGTATTTACAAGCAAAAAGCATTTATATGCTTTGCTATTATGATGTCAACAAGAATGGTCTAACACTTGCATGATTATTTAAATTGTCCTTTGTCCGCCATGTGTCAAGGCTTTCATCCCATCCATTTGGCTGTGTCAGTGGTATACTGGCAAACCATTTAACCACAAAGCTAAAATCTGTCTGGTAGCCCCGTAGTACAGGGTTTAAATTCTCTGTTCGCATATGATAATGGTTTTTATTCATTCTTTGCAGTAGCATGCATACACTAAGTATTTAGGTGATATTTGATGTGGACATCATGCCATTGTAAGACACACAGGAGCTTGGCAAATGATCATTTCCAATTTCACAGTGTGCCACCTACTGACAATTGGATCTACTTTCCTCTCACTTTGTTCACTGTATCATGTGCTGCTTTTGCATTCAGATTATTACCCGTTTTATTTTTTGACTGTCACAGAATTTTGCTTCTGAAAGATTTTTATCTGCCCGGTCCAAAATTGATGCAGTGTTGTCATCTGTGGTTATTTTATTCTGCCCCACACTGTGTACTAGAGGAATTTGAAATGTTTTATGATGTGTTTTGTTTTGAGCAAGCAATATTTTTGTCTTGTAATTTACTGACATCTAATACATGTAGAGGTGTGTACAGTGTGTCCGTAAAATAATGGTGGGGTAACAAACAGTCATAGTTTTGGAACAAAGCACGATAGAGACATTAAATAAACGTCAAAATAAAGAGAAACTCTCCAAGAATCTTACCTGTTCAGTAGATTTCGATATGCGCTCCTTTAGTTGCCCTGCAGACATCAAGACGATATTCAAGCTCTTGCCATACACGATCAAGAACATCCAGTGTGATAGATGAAACAGCTTCAGTGATCCGTTCTTTCAAATGGTCCAAATTTATTATTTGGACAGAGAACACTTGTTGCTTCACATAACCCCACAAATAAAAATCCATAGGGGTAAGATCTGGAGAGCGTGGAGGCCAGGCTATTCTCCATCCTCGTCCGACACATCGCTGAGGAAATGTTTGGTTTAGGTAATCCCGCACGAATGTGACAAAATGTGGAGGTTGTCCATCTAACTGGAGAATGAAATTCTCCGGTATTTGGGGCACTGCATACCCTTCTAACATATCCAGGAAGTTCTTTCCCGTCACAGTTTGTTCAGCAAAAAAGAAGGGGCCAATGACTCTGTCTTGTCCAATTGCGCACCACACATTAACTTTCGGGCTATCATGTTGATGTTCCATAATAACATATGGAGGTTCATTACCCCATATTCTAACATTATGCCGATGGACTCGTCCTGAAACATGAAACATAGCCTCATCACTGAACATAAACTTGTCTAAAAATTCTCGGTCGTGTATGGCAAGAGCTTGAATATTGTCTTGATGTCTGCAGGGCAACTAAAGGAGCGCATATCAAAATCTACTGAACAGGTAAGATTCTTGGAGAGTTTCTCTTTATTTTGACGTTTATTTAATGTCTATATCATGCTTTGTTCCAAAACTATGACTGTTTGTTACCCCACCATTATTTTACGGACACACTGTATATGTGTGTGTGACATCTAGTACAAGTTTACAAATTTTTTAGGACATGAGCCTTGAGTTATTCTCAACTCAAGTGAGTACTGCACAACTCATGGCCATATCTCATGTCCCATCAAACTAGCTGTAACATATTACTGCAAAGAAACAGCAGTGTTTTCCAATTCTATTCTCAAAAAATTGTCAAACTGAACAATCTCTTCTTCTGAGCCGAGATAGGGTTTTAGTGCATTACACTGAAATTTTGTTATACCAGTATTTGTTGTTTTGAGATATTTTCCAATAATAGTATATGGTACTTTAGTATGGGGATGAACATTATTTTCGTTATTCTGAAACTTCATTGTGCTGAGATTTTAATTTACCATTAAAAGAAGATATATTCAAATTACCTGCCTGGTGTTGGTTTCCTATGCATTGTTGTAAAATGTTTTGGGTGATAGTTGTGTGTTCATATTTATTAAAATGAGCCTTGTGATAACATGTAACATTTGTTTCATTTATCTAGTGGTTGTTTGATGTGTTTTCGGCATCTCGATTGACTTTCCCGGTTTGGTTGGGTCTTACATCTGGCTTGAACCATCTCAGCTCATCCCTGTCATACAACTTCCTGCAAGACTTCTGCCATCTCATTGCAAACATTGATACCAAGGCTACCAACTTGTAAGTTGTAGCCAGTAGAAAAGTATATTTCAAACGAAGTATTTTGCCATAAATACAGCATTGAAGCGAATGTATTCTTAGTTGTAGAACAAATAGCATGTGGAGAGGATGTACCAGTCTCCTTAACTGGAGTATCAGCAGTGTTCTTGGGAAGCTTTTTGTTGTTGTTGTGGGTTTTTTTTTTGGGGGGGGGAATATTAGACAGTTCTTTAAAGGTAGAAACAAAAAATGACATGGATAATCTGTGCTGCCACTTTATTTTTTATTTGTGTACGTACAGGTAGCCCTCGATTTACGCCCGGGATGCGTTCTTGGATGAACCGGCGTAAATTGAAACTCTTTTATAATGTAAATCAATGGGAAGTCAATGACATGCGTTCCCAGCACCCAAACATTGACGAGTAATGTAATGGCATTACATTTAAAGCTCTGAAATAACGTAAATAAAATAAAGGGAATTTAAAAAAAATATTTTATACACTTACAATCGGCAATCCGTTGGTCCCCGCGATTGACTGCGATTCTTTCATGTGATTGATGTGTACAGTCATCTCTGCTGTTATGCGATAGTTGCTTTCATGTAAGACGCCGCCGTATAGAAAATCGCGTAGTAAAAATAACCCCGGTACCTCCGCAGAGGTTAAATTAGTCATGAAATTGCATAAGAACAAACTCGCATATGCAAAAGTTTACATTTTACAAACAACCTCTTACATTTACAACCAACTGCATATTAGGATCTGTTCTGCGCATGGAAAATTTCTGTACACTATTTGCTTGCTTCCTTGCTAGTCCAACATACATTTTACCCATAATTTGCTTCACGTAGCTTATGAATATATGTAAGCTGTGTAACAAGTTTTTTCTAAACACCATGATTGGAATAACTGGACTTCTGCCCATTTTATTTTCAGTTTTGTAAGCACTCTGGTGACAGCTGTGTTGACATATCATTTGGGCTGGGTTGCCACTGTTTTTCCTGGAAAGATGGCCCCTCATCAAATCACGAAGAAACCCTGCACTGGGCAGCTGGTAAGTGCACATTCTAATCTCTGAAGTTTTGATAGCACTTCTGTAGATATTCACATTTGTCCCACCATAGTCATTACATAATCTTTAACTTCAGGTTGTTCTGAACGTATTGATTGGTTTATTATTTAACAGTGCTCTTATCAACTGCAGGTATACGCATCTCTTAATGAGTTGTGGATGTTATGAATGGTGAAGTATGTACGACAGGATTCAGTCATCTCTTTTCAGTGGTTCAATGTACTGTCTTGGCATGCACTTGAGAAACAGGGGACCCAACCTTATTATAAATATTAATTTGCTGGAACAGTAGAACCTCACTGTTTTTAGCTTAAACTCATACTGAAATAAATCTAGAGAACCTGTCACTTATATATCTAAAATATTGATGCATAAATACACTGTTTTGTATGCATTATTTGCACAAAGTGCATAGTGAGAATGCATTTTGGGCTGGTCATGTCTGTCTGTCCAGGCAATTCAACTGGAGAACCACTGGATGGATTTGGATGATATGTGATTTGGAGGTTGTGCTACTCTACACGAAATCATATTTTGAATATCCTATGAGCAGTGATAACAAAATGACAGATAAGGAAAGTCGTGAGGTAGATATTGTGGTGCTGCAATCTGGTGGCTAAAATGGAAACTATTAAACAAGAGACTTTTAATACCTTTAAATGCACAATGTAAAGAACACATGAGGATATTATGTGTATTCCAGTATGGAGTATACTTACTGTAATTGTAAGTTAGAGAAGTTGAATGCAACACATGATATGTCATACAGATGGATCATTTGATGGGTGATCCAAGGCACGGTTTTTATACTCACGCACACTCATGATCTCTACATCAGTTGTTGCTGTTCCTACTCTTGTTTTCTGTGTCATTTACCTTGATGAGTCAGCAATAGTGGTAAGAGGAAGTAGCCCCCCTTGATATATCTGCATGCGTTACAGTGTTTTGTTAACGTGGAAGAATCTTTTTACATAAACAAGAATATGGTGTTTGGTGCACCATGAATTTGATTAGGATTGTTAGCATTATAATGTCCAACAAGATTCTGCAAATATGCGTGTTGCTAAACTTTCCATGCAAACCTGAAAGTGTGTGTTTGGTGAAAGGATAAGTTGTGATTTGTGTCCACCTCATTCTTCCAATATTACTTTATATGATTTTTTCTTGGGTTAAATATTTTAGAAAATGAAGTTAATGAACCAGAATTCATATGATCATGTTGCAGTCTCACTGCCTCTGTAGCTGACCATCGAACATCGTGGTAAAGTGGTTAACACTCCTGCTTCATATTCAGTAGGTCCCAGGTTCAAATCTTGGCCTGGAGACTGGCTATCCTGACTGGGTTTTTTGTGGTTTTCCTCAGTCCTTCCAGGCAAATTCCAGGATAGTACCTTAAATTAGGCCATGCCCGCTTCCTTCCATGTTCTTTCCAGTTTATTATCATCCTCTCATTTTATGCTGTATAGTCTGAGCTACTGAAAAAGCGTCGTTAAATAAACCGCAAACAAACATAGCTGACCACATAGGAATGGGGTAACTGACGTAGTATTAATACTTAGACATTATAGAAAGGCTGTGCATTGGCATATCCACCAAATAATCCTCTTAATTTTTATAAAACAGAAACAAATACGAATTATTCTAAATGCAAAAATAACTGAAGGTGAAATAAACAGATTTGAAAATTATTTTATGTACTTGTTGCCACATTACAAATTTCATTTCCGACCACAATGGCTTTGAAATATAATTGCTTTATTTTAGAATCCAGTTGTTAATGTACAACAAATATGAAGGTAAATATAATTTAATGCATTGTTCTTAGAAGTTGGATCTCCACATAAGATAGTCAATAACATCACAGTACCAAAGTTTGAATCACATTGATTATTTTATTAAGTATTGTAATATTCTTTTCTTATCTCTGTGTTCACATTTAAATAATGTTTGCTGTATTTTATGTGATCATTCTGACGTTCTAAGAAACAGTACTTGGAAGAATACTGCGAACATATTAACATCAGTGAAATATTAAAGTTGAAGCAAAGCTCATTAATTTAAAAAATGTGAATTTCTGGTTATGTGTCTGCAAAATCAACTTGCCTCTTGTAAATGGGGTACCATGTTTATTTGTCAAGCCCTCACAGTAAGATACAGTTTTTGAATTTACCATTGGTTTATTCATTCATTCTTCATGAAGAAAGAAATTTCCCACTTCATCACATTGCAATACCAGCACCTTTGTTTCTTAAAATGATTTTATATATATATATGTAGTGGACAGATAAGGGAACTTCGTGATGAAGAAATAAAAAAATATGAGAAGATAAAAGAGGTGTAAGAAAGTAAAATTAAATTCTTGGCCTAAAATTTGTCGTAAAATAATTTGTTCTGCAGTACTGATATGTTATTTTCAGAGGAGTAAGTTGCATATTAGAATTTCTTCAGTCGTAATTGTGTGGCTTTACTTTACTAACTTATTTGTTCTTTCTTATATGTTGCAATTTTTACGCAGATGGACTGTTATGAAAGGACCTAGTTTTTATTGTAAATTGCTTCTTTTTTTTTCAGTTGGATGCATTGTCAAAATCACACCCTTACAACCCTTTGTGGGCCCAACTTGGAGAATTGTATGGTGCATTGGGTTACCCACTGAAGATTGCAAAAACAGTCGTCACATCTGGTGCTAAGAAAGTGGAGCTTCTGAATAGAATTTTGAGTTCATTAACATACTTTATTCGCTGCAGTGAGGTAGAGAAACGAGTTGTTGTTGAAAGTCAAGACTCCACAGAGGAGCAATTTGGTGATCTGAGTGCAGCTACAAGTTGTCAGTCCAACAGTTCATCCAGAACTACTTTACTCAACGAAGATCCACAGCCTTCTCATTCATCGTTCACAAGACGTTTTCTTTCAAGTCATGATGTAATGACAGTGTTTGATAACAGGGTTGATCATGGGGTTGAGATAGGTAGGGAACTTCAAGCTGAAAATAGTTTTTGTCCATTCCCAGATAAATGCAGTAATAATATGAGAATGACGTCTAGTCCGTTGCCTTCTAAAGTTATTAAAGGTGACTGTTATTCAGTTCACAACATTTGTGACAGTAAAGAACGTGATTTTTCCAGTGCCCAAAAATCTGTTCCGTTAGATCAATCGAGTGTCGGGTACGTTAGGAAGGATGGTCATTTATTAGTTCCACCAGGAGGCGGTATGAGGCGAACTCCCAGTTTCATGAAGAGGCTAGACAATACTATCAGTGCAATAGAACTTGAGAACTCAGATCCAAAATCCTGTGCGGGAACAGGTCGGCTGTATCCAAGTCTAGCAGATTTACAGATCGATGATGAAACTGAAGACAGCAAGTTTCCTTTACATCCTGACAATAAACCTAGCGTAGCAGACTTAGAGAGGGTTGAACTTAATAATGTAAAGAGCGATTTCTCATTCCGGCATGAAGATATTTCTTTGAAAGTAAGCAGATTGTGTCGTGTTCCCACTTCTGCGATACTGTATCACCTTCAGAATGAGGATAATGGGAAAGATAGTAAAGTCGAAGAAGTGCTTCTACCAAAGCGAGTGGAGAGTGAACGGCAGAGGTCTTCTGTTAAAGCAAACAAACATAGCTGACCACATAGGAATGGGGTAACTGACGTAGTATTAATACTTAGACATTATAGAAAGGCTGTGCATTGGCATATCCACCAAATAATCCTCTTAATTTTTATAAAACAGAAACAAATACGAATTATTCTAAATGCAAAAATAACTGAAGGTGAAATAAACAGATTTGAAAATTATTTTATGTACTTGTTGCCACATTACAAATTTCATTTCCGACCACAATGGCTTTGAAATATAATTGCTTTATTTTAGAATCCAGTTGTTAATGTACAACAAATATGAAGGTAAATATAATTTAATGCATTGTTCTTAGAAGTTGGATCTCCACATAAGATAGTCAATAACATCACAGTACCAAAGTTTGAATCACATTGATTATTTTATTAAGTATTGTAATATTCTTTTCTTATCTCTGTGTTCACATTTAAATAATGTTTGCTGTATTTTATGTGATCATTCTGACGTTCTAAGAAACAGTACTTGGAAGAATACTGCGAACATATTAACATCAGTGAAATATTAAAGTTGAAGCAAAGCTCATTAATTTAAAAAATGTGAATTTCTGGTTATGTGTCTGCAAAATCAACTTGCCTCTTGTAAATGGGGTACCATGTTTATTTGTCAAGCCCTCACAGTAAGATACAGTTTTTGAATTTACCATTGGTTTATTCATTCATTCTTCATGAAGAAAGAAATTTCCCACTTCATCACATTGCAATACCAGCACCTTTGTTTCTTAAAATGATTTTATATATATATATGTAGTGGACAGATAAGGGAACTTCGTGATGAAGAAATAAAAAAATATGAGAAGATAAAAGAGGTGTAAGAAAGTAAAATTAAATTCTTGGCCTAAAATTTGTCGTAAAATAATTTGTTCTGCAGTACTGATATGTTATTTTCAGAGGAGTAAGTTGCATATTAGAATTTCTTCAGTCGTAATTGTGTGGCTTTACTTTACTAACTTATTTGTTCTTTCTTATATGTTGCAATTTTTACGCAGATGGACTGTTATGAAAGGACCTAGTTTTTATTGTAAATTGCTTCTTTTTTTTTCAGTTGGATGCATTGTCAAAATCACACCCTTACAACCCTTTGTGGGCCCAACTTGGAGAATTGTATGGTGCATTGGGTTACCCACTGAAGATTGCAAAAACAGTCGTCACATCTGGTGCTAAGAAAGTGGAGCTTCTGAATAGAATTTTGAGTTCATTAACATACTTTATTCGCTGCAGTGAGGTAGAGAAACGAGTTGTTGTTGAAAGTCAAGACTCCACAGAGGAGCAATTTGGTGATCTGAGTGCAGCTACAAGTTGTCAGTCCAACAGTTCATCCAGAACTACTTTACTCAACGAAGATCCACAGCCTTCTCATTCATCGTTCACAAGACGTTTTCTTTCAAGTCATGATGTAATGACAGTGTTTGATAACAGGGTTGATCATGGGGTTGAGATAGGTAGGGAACTTCAAGCTGAAAATAGTTTTTGTCCATTCCCAGATAAATGCAGTAATAATATGAGAATGACGTCTAGTCCGTTGCCTTCTAAAGTTATTAAAGGTGACTGTTATTCAGTTCACAACATTTGTGACAGTAAAGAACGTGATTTTTCCAGTGCCCAAAAATCTGTTCCGTTAGATCAATCGAGTGTCGGGTACGTTAGGAAGGATGGTCATTTATTAGTTCCACCAGGAGGCGGTATGAGGCGAACTCCCAGTTTCATGAAGAGGCTAGACAATACTATCAGTGCAATAGAACTTGAGAACTCAGATCCAAAATCCTGTGCGGGAACAGGTCGGCTGTATCCAAGTCTAGCAGATTTACAGATCGATGATGAAACTGAAGACAGCAAGTTTCCTTTACATCCTGACAATAAACCTAGCGTAGCAGACTTAGAGAGGGTTGAACTTAATAATGTAAAGAGCGATTTCTCATTCCGGCATGAAGATATTTCTTTGAAAGTAAGCAGATTGTGTCGTGTTCCCACTTCTGCGATACTGTATCACCTTCAGAATGAGGATAATGGGAAAGATAGTAAAGTCGAAGAAGTGCTTCTACCAAAGCGAGTGGAGAGTGAACGGCAGAGGTCTTCTGTTAAAACTTCTCCTATATTCAAAGCAAAACCTAGTGAAGTTTTAGAAAACTCAGAGAATCTATTGTCAGGTTCATGTACAGTGTCTTGTGAAAAAATTAGTGTTAAGAGTGTTAGTGAAGATGAAGACAGGTCAGGAAAAGGTGATGTAATATTTGTGATAGGTGACAATGAACAGTTGATTGATATAAAACAGTCACATAAATGTGAGAGTGAGCATATCGAGAAAGCCGTGTCTAATGACAAGAAAACTTTAGATCATGATGCCTGTGATGATTATCCATCTGTATTGAGTACCTCTAGTCTACATGCCCCTCCTCTCTTTTGTGAACATGAATTTGATTCAGCAAAAAAATTTCAGTCAGATACAAACGTAGGTTCAGGGAAACATGACTTTCTAGAAGAAAATATAAATGTTCCTGGAAGAGAGAAAAGAACCAAGCAGTGTACAACTTGTTCTACGAGCAAGAGTGGTTATCGAGTCATAACAGTCCGTCCATCTGTGATAGAACTTGAACGTGAGCATGGTGGATTAAAAACCGATTTGTCCGTCGAGAATTATGTGAGAACCAGCAGACCCGTGTCACGATCTCTCAGCCTTCTAAGTCCATTATCAGGTGAAAAAGTAGGAAAGAACACATCACCTCTTTGTCGCAGACACAGCGATTGTGTTTGTGATATTAGCCGTTATCTTAAGGCTTATCACAGTGTGCGGTTTCATTTTGAGCGTTGTGAAGGGGTTCTGATGAATTATATAGAAGGCAGAGACCAGAAGAAAAGTTTACATCAAACAGACAAGAAGACAGATAAAGTGGCAGAGGCCAGAGGGAATTTTTGTTTACATGAAAGTTCTGTAGTTTGTGAGAATTATAGCTGTTTAGACACGGATACTTTCAACATCGGTTGCAGAACCGTGATGGATAAATCAGTGGTAGATAAAATCAGTGACAATCTTGACATGTGTGTAATGGGGGGTCAAAAATATCCATGCTGTAAAAATGGTTATGTAAGTGAAGGAAATGCCATCTTTGATAATTATAGCAGCCTATCAGAAGACGATGTTCTCTGTGATAGTACCTCCAATAGGAAGATAGAGGAAGATGGAATAACATCTGCCGAGCAGCAACAGTATGAATCCTTACTTGAACTGCCCATGCCAAGGTTAGTACAAAGTCTCTATCAAGTATAGGGAAAATACCACCTATAACTTCTCTGATTCCTTACCATATCCACACATGACTAGCAGTTTTCAGCCGAATTGGCGGCTGAAGCGTGCACCAATCACATGTACTTTTGCCATGGTAGGAAGTCGAGGTGGGAGGTGGAGGGGCGAGATAGTGAGGAAACAACATAGAGTGGTGCCAGATGTAGCATCGCGGAACATTGGATTCCACAACACTACGCAAAGAACATGTAAGAATTGGCAACAACGCAGTGTGGCTGCCGATGCTTCTACCACGGGGTTTCTGAACAGATTAAGGTCTCCTGCTTACCAACAGACCTTCTTTGTGTTGATTGGTCACTCGCAAAGAGCAGAAGTTGACTCAGCCGCCAATTACGCTGAAAAATACTATAGTATTCTATGATTCAAAACAAGCTTGATCCAGTGCATATTTTTCCACATGCCTTTTACATCCTGGATATGAATGTGATGATTTCAGGATTCCAGCATGATTATTGGCAGTACTTTTATTCATCGCAACTTTTTCCTTGGGTGTAAACAAGAATCCACTTTGTGGTGCTTCTACCTTGAAAACTTATTACTTCACCATTTCCAAACAAACAGAGGCAAGAAACACCAAAAGGATTGTATACAGAAAGTTCAGCCCACTTATCTCTATGTTGAATTTAAGGTTTAAAGTTTTCCCATTTAGTGCTCAAATCTGTTGTCTCTAAGACAGACTTTAAATGGTGATTTCATCATAAATATGGTTTGGGCTGAGGTGGAGGTTGTAATGAACTGAGTCAAAATTAGGTGATGACAAAGAGAGGCAGAGACTGAAAGATAGAGACTGTGTGTACCAATGTCTGCTAGAACTATTCAGAGTGGTATTGATTCATTTGATAAGCCAATGAACTGTTGTTTGTGTCATTATGCCTACCATAATTCTCATGAAAGAGTACAATGATCTTTATGCTTTTACTCTTGCTCAATATATGACATTGTTTACCTGCACAGATTTTATGTGCCCGCTCTATTTTACATCCTCTAGATTTTAGCGTATGATAATTGTGTGCTGCAATGTGAAAACGTGATCCTTTCCCTCCATCAAGCTACACCAGTTTTCAGATATTTAACTTGTTGCCAGTCGGTCCTTAACGTGATACTGATAACTTAACTACAGGTAATGTTAGAGGACCCGTATTTCAGCGTCTTCTACTGTGGTCTGCATGGAAACCTGACAGCAACTAATTTTTATTGATGTAGTGCCAAGGTACATACTTGCACATTTGTCACATCACAGGAGGAAGATCCATAAGTGTCTTAATAATGCATGTATTTACTGTCTGCTCAAGCCAGTGAACAGGAATTAACTTTTTCTTTCAGATTTTACTTCATGCTCTTTATGTTTAAAAAGTACTGTTCTAATTATGGCAATGAAACAGAAGTTCCTGGACTTTATTTTGAACTTGTAAATAATACTTCTTTGCAAAGTTAGCACCTCATCAATGAATGAAATATGAAGACTATGGGTTGACCTCTTTCACATTATTCACCATTTTGAAGAACAGTGACATAGTGATCGCAGTAGTTTTTGGCCAGTTTAATTTTCAAGGGAAGGCTAGGAGCGAGTCACTTGTACGATAGTATAATGTTTTGTCTTCCTCCAGGAAGGACGAGGAGCGTATCGGACTGAAAGCCCAAACAAAAGAAATACACTGACCTTGCCACCGCAGGTACACAGAGTAGGTCCGTCCCCAGCTCCACAAGCTCTCCACCGGCCAAAAACTACTGCACTGACTATAAATTATGATGGAGTGTTCTGTATGATGAAAGTCCAGTTACACCATTTGTGGTATATAAAACCAGCTTATAATGCAGCTTATGTACATTTGTAAACTATTTTCTTTGAATTATGGGTGGAATGTTGGGACTTTTGGGCATACAACATATACTGAAAAGGACTTTTGGCTGCACAGAACAAATTCTAATTCATGGTCGGTTGCATTTATGAAAGTTATGTAAATATGTGGAAATCTTTAAGTTCTCAGTTAAGGTAATGTTGACACTGATAGTATTGAATTATAGAGTAAATATTGCCCTAACTTTATAAATATTTTTTTAAAAAATTGTGCTAAGAAGTTGATTGTTGCACTGGAATATTTCAACCATGTTGACATATGATGAGTACCTGTTAGAGAAAAGTCTGGATAACACAGTCATACCCCTGGCATCATACATGGTTCATTTCCCTAAGCCAAAGCACAGTGTGTCTCACCAAGTTCAGGATATACTGAAATACGTTTAATTATTTTTTGTCAGCTATTAAATATTATTTATACACACACATGGCTTGAAGCTAGGTACACAAGTGATCGCTCTGTCCTCGAGCTAGTTGGCAAATGCCAGGTGATTCCGGACTGATAACAAGAACTGTTCTCAAACTCAAGGATGTACAGTCTAACATTTATTACATGCCTGAAAACTATACTGAAACCTTGATACAAAAGATTTGCAACAAGTAAAGCCAAAACTAAGCACCAAACCTTTGAAGATGGCTGTCTTCTGGGTTGTAGTGCAATAGTTTGTGAGGATATGAATTAGCTTGAACTGAATCAGTGTGGAGTCAGTCCTATGGCATAATTTCATGGTGAATGTGATTAACCTTCTGGTTCTACACCATGAAGGGATTTTGTAAATATCTATTGGCCACTTCCTCTCTCTGGAAGAATGTGCTGATACTTGTTTTATGCCTGTGAATGTTGATGGAAGTACAATTACAGATGCAGAGCAGAGAAGCTTGGCAAGCAGATGTGTGGTTTTGCAGCTTCACTCATGGGCAGTACAAGTGATCATTACATACCTGACATGGTTTTGCAAGGCTGCACACAATTACCTAAGAGTTGGGAAGCAAATCTGAGACGAGATTTGTCACTCACTGCACACCATCCTCTGTGGGATCAAGAAGTGTCAGAGGCTGTCTGCATCATTGCCAACGTTGACACCTGGTTTGTATGCTACATTATTGGTTCAGACATTTTTTTGAAATATTATACTTATCCATCTGTGCCCTTCCCAGTGGAAAACTTTAAGGAAATTGTAATTATTTATCTCGGTAAAAATTTGTTAGTTATTACTCTTGTAGAAACAACCGAAATGCTTTCCCATATCTTCATATTGGCCTGTCTTAGATTTGTACAGTCGGCGCAGTAGTTTTTGGCCGGTGGAATTTTCAAGGGGAAGGCTAGGAGCAAGTCATTTGTGCGATAGTACAATGCTGACTGCACCAAGGAGCTTATCGGACTGAACGCCCAGACAAAAGAAATACACTGACCTTGCCACCTCAGTTACACGGAGTAGGCCTATCCACCAGCCAGAAACTACTGCACCGACTATAGAATCCTTTTGTTAAGCAGTTTGCTTCTAAATCACACACAAACAATTCAGATGGATGATGGAATGCTTGCTTTCTTCCGCAGTTGCTACATCTCCCCCACAGTCATCTTACTATTGAAAATATATGAATTTTTTGTGATTTTTATTAATCATGCAATATTTTGTATTGTGAATTTGCTTATAATGATGATTAAGTAGCATTAAATTGATAAATCCACGGAGATAACAGATATGAACTATTTCTAACTGTACCTCTTGTGACCTAGTAAGTTTGTATATAAACGAACTGCCCACAGCCAGTAGTGCTTGTGCAGATGCACTCTCTTAATAGCATAACAATTGGTTTAGTTTTGTTTCATTCATTGGTGCATCCGGTGATATGGAAGACACTTCTGATGACGTTTCATTTGGATGTCATTTTATAAATGGCGAGTCCATAAAACATATGTACCTTTCCATTTCATACCACTTCTCATAAAATGTGATGTCACCTACAGGGTCAGCTAGGTTCAACACATATTATTTTGTGTACTTGTATTTGGTATATGAATCATGCTTTGCATATATCATTGGTCCTAGGACTTCGAGTGTTTATGCTGTTAATTGGAATTGACAATTTAATTCAATTTCAGGGAAGTTCAGCTGGTTTCAAGCCACACATATGTTGTGGATAAACCAGGAACTCTGGGAGTCCGAGTTGGCATGTCGCAGCTTGTGGCCAACATGCTAGAATCACTGCTCTATCTGTGGAGGCTAAAGACTTCTCCTGAACATGTGAGTTTCCCGATGTCAATTTTAATGAGGCACAGACATGCATGCTTGGCAGAGATTCTGTAACATTTTTGACTGTTGAATTATTCAATTGTACTGCTCTTATTCACAATTTTTGAATAGTGTACTGCACTTGCATGTAATGGAAAAAGTGTGTAGCTCAAAGTGACAGGGTACAGAGATTGTAACCAAAGTTGAACTCCAAGTTGATACATGGAGATTCTTGCCCTTCTACCTTATGAATTTGTGGAACTTTACATTCATGCTATGTACATGCCTTCTTGACATGGCTTTACATCCAGATTTAAAATGCAAGGTGTAATTGTTAAAATGCAGGAAGAGTGGGATTTGTTTTCTGGCAGAATATTCTTGTACCACCACATGCAGAATGGCTCCAGGATTAATGATTCTACTTTTTCATGTTCAGATAGTACCGTGTATAAAGTTGACCAGTGTGTGATGCTAACCACTCACCTTTTTGTAGTGCCTATGCATATCTTTTTGTATTCTTTGTACAGTATTGCTATTTTGGAGTTGTAGCATGCCTCTAATATTTTGGCTGACAAAATTTTTATTGTAATGCTTATGTTCCTCTTCTGAGTTTGGTACTGTGTAGATAGTAGATGCCAACACTTCAGAGAAACAGATTGTCTCCATCTTCATGGCAAAGTGGCGATGCAGAGTGGAATTATTTGTATAGGGATGGAGGAAGGGAAGGCAGAGGGAGTGGGCCAATCAGGGATGAGAGATGAGAGGGAGATGGTGCCAGGCATCTACCTACATGGTGCCAAAACCCAGAAGGATACCATCATCTTCTCCACCATGAAAACCTCAAATCTCACATTTCTATTGCAGTGTTTGCTGCATTTAGAATCCAAATTGAGGGAACTGTTTCTGCGTAGTCAAGCTCTAGCTGAGCTGTTAATGACGACAGAGTTTTGTGACATGGAACTGCTCACTACAAGCTTGGATTTGGATGCTAATGATGTGCCTCTCCTTCTGGCTGTTGCATCAACTCATACGCCACAGGTGACGGAACGGTATGGACTCAGCTTTAGATAATGGTTTGGTGCACGCGTGGGCAGCACGAGCTGTGAATGTAAACTACTTCAAACATTGGAACTCCTTGTGGTAAGATAAACTGTGCAGATTAATAATGTACAATGTATCATTACATTGGCATGTGTTACTGTACTTACTCGAGTACCATGTTCCAAGATTAATCTGTGCTGCTACTTTTGAATTCTGTGCAATATGTATGGCATCACATCAAAATTTTGTAACTGTGAGCAGGCAAAATATTTTTGAATAAAAATTTTCTTGGATATTATCCATCGTCTAGTAAAATATAAAACGTAAAACGACCTTTCGGAGATGGGGCTCTATCTCCGTCTTCAGTTTCCTACTCAGTTGGGCCCACTAGATAGAGCTAATCCCTATCTCTGGACTTTCACTTTTTTACTTTGTCCGGAGATAGGGATTAGCTCTATCTAGTGGGCCCAACTGAGTAGGAAACTGAAGACGGAGATAGAGCCCCATCTCCGAAAGGTCGTTTTACGTTTTATATTTTACTAGACGAATAATAGGCAAAATATTTCTGGCATAACACAGCTGTATCCAAAATCATAATGAGAACTCTCAGAAAAGTGTGAAATCCAAGTGGTGTTAAAATTGTATCTATTATCTCAGGTACACCTTTAACTCTTCTGTGGCAGCTGTAGGGTATTTCAGGCTGCCTGAAAATTATGTACATAAATTGGGAATTAAACTCCAGATTATTTTGGAGTTAAGTATGTATTGAGGTTTATTGCCATGTATTGGTTAAGTCAGTTGTTAACTGAAGCTTCTTGGAAGAAAGCTAGCAAGAGTTTACAAAATTATGATGTAGTATATTTGAAACATTACTTAATGTAATAGTGTGTGTTCAAAACCCCCCCCCCCGGGTGCAAA
>NW_019060229.1:317506-331931 GCF_000696155.1 Zootermopsis nevadensis
GTTTTCAAACCCCCCCCCCCGGGTGCAAAGCACCTTGACAATGTGTAGAGTCCTTGTGTTATTTATTATTAATCTGCCAGTTCTTATTGACTGCCATTTTATATAAACAGTGTTTCCCCTGGCATGATTGTTGGCTGATATCAGGGCCTTTACACTATACAGATTATAAATAACTCATCTGTAAACATGCACATGGAAATCATACCATGACCATCAAGGTGTGTTCATCTGTTGTAATAATAAAACTGTCACTCTACATGGCTATTGTAGGTGACAATTATAACATTAATTTAATAAATTCATATTTTCTTTTCATAATGTTTGCCTTTATTTAAAGCAGTCTTACATTCCTAAGATGTGCTTTGTGCCATATAATTTCCTTTAAAAGTTGCAGGTATGTGCTGCATTTCTTGATACATTGTGCTCCATGCAGTGATAAAAACTCAGTTAATACTTCAATTTTATAAATAAGCAATTTTGTGGGACACCAATATCTAATCTGCATAGGATTATGTTTAGTAAACTGAGCAGCCATGAATAACATTTATATTGGTTAAAACAGCAAACTTTCTGAACATTGTCCATCATCTAGAATTTTTTTGTTAAAAGACCCATTTCATAGACTGGAATCTGTCTCAGCCCTCAGGTAAAAACCCCCATCATCACAATCTGTTTTTGTTTGTCCCCCTTCTTCTTCTTTCCACTTAGGCCCGGCTATGTCTGATAACACTTTTGTTTTGGGTTTTGAAAGTCTTTTGGATTAGATGATTCTGAGATATCGTGTGATGATATACCATTATTCTGCATAATGAAAAAACAGTGGCTGAACCCATCAAGAAATGCTGGGTTTATTCATACAAAATTATTATATGGAAAAGATCCATTGGTTACTGACTGCTGTTAGCTTCCAGTAATCAAGACATCCACTTTTGACTTCAACGAAGTGTCCTGTTTCTAAGAGAACTATCCAAAAGTTATAACATATGCCATTTTTATGCCACTGTAAATTATCACCAATGCTATGACTGTCACAGTATCCACAAGCTGTAGCACACATTCCCTTAAAGATTACATTCTAACAGTACTTCCACAGAAAGAAATGTACAGGCATACCTCAGAGATATTGCGGGTTCAGTCCCAGACCACTGCAATAAAGCGAGTCGTACAAATTATTTGGTTTCCCAGTGCATATAAAAGTTATGTTTACACTATACTGTAGTCTATTAAGTGTGCAATAGCATTGTCTAAAAAAACAATACAAAATCATTGCGAGAATTACCAAAATGTGACAGAGACACAAAGTGAGCACATGCTGTTGTAACAATTGCACCGATAGACTTGCTCGACACAGGGTTGCCACAAACCTTCAATTTGTAAAAAAAAAAATGCAATATCTGCGAATCGCAATAAAATTATGTATGCCTGTATTAATCATAATAAAAATAATTATAGACTAAAAATATCCGTCTTCACCTGATGCATAAATGTAATATCACATAATTCTACGCCATGAAGTTAATATTGATTGCTCAAAAAAGACAACATGAAGGATGAAATGTTTAAATACATTTTGGATTTCTTGGGGGTACATTCATTATGATTTCACATTGTTCTTATTAAAATCAGATAGTTTAGTTAGTATTATATATTAAGGATAATATTAGGAATGCTACTGATACTAATTTGGGACAGACTTGGACATTATTTAGTTGGTTCAGTTAGCTTCTACTGCATTTATTCAGAATTTATTATACAGATGCCAGTATTCATTCAGGTGCTATTATAATCAACCAGAAACTGGACCATGACAATTCATAACCAGACCTTCATGAATCTGACGAAGATTTGAGAACCATCTCAAGGCCTTAGAATAATTGGTACAGTTAATAGTAAACCTTCCAGGAAATCCCATCTGAATATGTTCAGTCACTTCAAGCTATTCACAGAAGAAGGCAATGGCAAACCACTTCTGGATCATCTGCCAAGAACGTATATGAACAGGTCCCAGTCCGAGAAAAGGATGGAAGGATCCTGTTCATATGGACCTGTCGTCAGACAGAACACACACACACACACACAAAAAAGTACAGGAAAATCTGGTAAAATTAAATTTTGTCTCTTAATATAGGAAATGACTTATAATAACCCTTATAAAGAATGTGTTGTAGTACATCTGAAAAATGTAGTCATAAAAGATAAATCAAGTTACAAATATATTTTCCTTAAACCTGTCTGAGGTCATAATTGCTTATAAGAAAAGTGAAGCTGTCCCACTACAAGGTATTAGGTGGTCAGCATCACATCCCTGCTGCACTTTACCCCAGGGGAAGACCCCTCAGTACCCACTGGATGTGAAGCAGAGCTGGCCCCAGAGCCAGTCTGGACATAGAAACTAAAAGAAAAATCCTCTGCCCATCTGCAGTATGCATATTACAAATGTTATATATCACAGTATGTTAACATGAAAATTACCAATGTGCAATATGCCTTGCAACAACTTTTTCTATGATATCAATATGACTGGCATATAGTGACAGATCACAGCCGATATCCACCCAACGAACATTTACTGCATCATCACCAGCACATAAGGGGAATGCACCAACAGAAGTTCCACTATCATCATGAAAATTCACTGCAACAGTTTCGATCCACGCATTATCAGTATTCCGAGGATCATCAACATAACCACGGTACAGATTTTCTCCTTCTTCAAAAAATTTACCTATTGTGGCTTTACACTTTTCTCTTTCAGCATAGTCACTTTCCAACACATTCAACGCTTCTTCCATGAATTCTCTTTTCAAAGTTGATGTAACCATTTCACCAGGATCAACCATTCCACCAGGTATTGCCCACTCTCCAGTATCTCTTCTTTGAATGGCAACAAATTGAAGAATTGGTTTATTTGTATTTTGATGAATTTCAACATTATCTGATTTGTCTCGCCTCCATCTTGTTACAACAGGGTCAGCTGCATGATTTGGACCCCACCTTCCCAACACACCTCTACCCCTTAGACCTGTACGTCCTAATGGATTTAATGGGTATGAGTCTACAATCTGATAAACTCCCATGTAGCTTTCCCGGTTTATATTGCCATCCATTTTATTCCATTGTGGGTGAAAATTACTGTCAGTTATGTCAGGATCTGCCCAAGGTTGTCCAACAATATGTGACGCTGTGTATGTTAGTGGATTATACTCTTCCCATTTTGTATCCCATGGCACTTTTTCATCGGGTACCTGAACACGCGATTTAGTATTATTCGTTCTTGGATAATAGTAATGGCTTCTACATTTTCGATGAAGCATTCTGAACAAATGTGTCAGTCTACCAAGTGACATGTAACCTACTACTAATCCAATAAGTCTGTCCAAATATATCGAATATGACTGTACAAGATACACCGCCACTTGTTCACCCAGAAAACTTACTTAGGTTGGGTTTTTCAAGAATCAATAAAAGTCCTTCGCATGCAAACGGTCAAAGAATTTTTCCGATCTCTATCACCTTGTTGCGTAATTACGACTACATTATGCACCAAACTTGCATAGAGCGAATCAACAGGCATTAACAGGGAATTTTATTTCCCACTTGTGTTAGAACTTTACCACACATTGTACCAACATGCTACCACAAATAGAAAACCGAGGTGATCGAGGGTACCAACAATTGAAATGTTTTCGTCGGCTAACCTTCAGAATAAAATGATATTAACCTTGTCTCTTTCGCTACTATTCTTTTGAACAGTATAGTTGCTCGAAATTTGATTGTATTAGAAAAGAGAATTGTTGATACACCTGCAGAGTTAGTATTGAATGTTGATGCGGGTTTGCTATGCCTTCATCTTCGGCCCTGAATATAGAGGCAGCAGGATAGAACAGAATTTATTTGCTTTCCATAGATCCTTCATAATGCAAGCCAAGTATATGGAACAAGAATACAATATGGGTCCTGATTGATTGAAGCCCTCCGATCGACTCTGGAATTGCAGTTGGCAGTGGACCTTTTTCGACATCCTGCCCAAATTTCTTGAGTGGCTGAGCGATGTTGGCTTGTCTGATAGAACTCGGCTCCGTGGAGTAAAAAAGTAAATTATATTCTGCTCTTCGTATAGTCAGTGAACTCACTGTACGATTCCCGTTGTCGTATTATATTCTGTGCACCGTTTTTATATACTCTGTGCCACAAATGGACTAACGTCATCATTTGGCAAATATGGCTATCACAGGAATAAGTTTTAGATGGCTCGATATATTAGAAAAGGAATTTGATGAAGCGTTTGTAGATTTGGACATTTTAATAGGTACGCACATATCCCCATGACTTTCAGTAGTGGTGTTCTAAGGTGTTGGTTTTGTGTGAGTATATATTGTTTTCACGTGGTGACAGATGCAGCCGATTGTACTGACATTAACTGAAGTTTTATTACGGCAAGGAAATTTGTATGTTCCAAATAGTACACTTGTAATTAAACACGTGGAAATATATTATCTTCGCATTCTTAAGGACCAATTATAATTTCCGCACACTTTGCGGATTCTCGTTTGATGTAAATGGGCTCCATAGTATTATATTGCACATTATATTTCTGATTGTTGTTACGTGATTAGCATGTGCTGTATGTGAATACAATATTTTTCTCTTAAAACGTTGAGGTTTTCAGTCTAGCAGTTAAAGCCGTGCCTTTACAATATGGATACAACTTGTGTTTTATAAGTTAAAACTAATTTGAACTTAAGTTTGGAAGTCTCAGTTCGGTTGGCTTATGGCACAAGCTGCCTTCGAAAAAGTAGTATAAATTCTGCCATAATTGAGAGATTGTGCTCATTTTATGCTCATTACAAACAAAACGCCCTTTCCAATTATTAATTACACCAGTTGAGGTATGTACCAAATTGAGCTATTCATACAGCTGGTGAGATGTCATTTGGTCATTATGTGGTCCCTGCAGGCCTTTTTAGAGTGCCCACCAACACAATCACAAGCACCCTTTTCATGAAATGTTAAGACTCACTGCTATGAACACCTCAAATTCTACTGATTTTTACATTGTTTAGCTTATTGATATTACATTTTAAGTACTATATTAAACTTTTGTGTTGATCATTTACTTGCTGACACTACCTCTCCATCTCATCTTTTGACCTACAGCTAGTGGACAGCATCAGTCAGCTACTGCTGAAGGTTTGACATCTTGAATATGTCTGCCTTCTAGGTTGTTGCATCGTGTAGTCTGGTAGAAACTTATCATTGTTTTAGAGGTGCTTGCTGCCTCAATCATCAGGGTGATAATTATTGTCTTCATATAATAAGATGTTATTTTCTTACCTGTGTTTTCCCATGAGAAGAAGTCAAAGTATACTTATAAGTGATGTGGGAATGTTTTACTCTTGATAGATTTTTTGATGTGGCATTCCTACTGATGTCACCACATTGTAAAAACTAATTTCATGTACAATCGCAGTCCCAAATAAAAATAATGCCACTGCTTTTGCAATTAAGTTTCCTAAGAACATTTTCATGTGGTACTTCAGGAATTGACTGAATATAAGTTGTAATTCTCCACAAGAAACTTCTGTATGCAGGGTGAGAACAAAAGAACTTACATTTTCAAAATGATATGGAAAGCAAATGCAGCATACTTAGAACTTCATACCTACACCAATTGATAAAAAGTTTTCAAAGTTTTGGACGCATCTAACAGACTTTATTTATGCTTCATTAGTCACAAAGCAGATGTTAAGATGGTAATTCAACTCATCCCAACTCTGTGCAGTGTGTCTCTAGTGGTAGAAGCTATGGCAGTTGTGATTCACTGCTTGAACTGTGCATACATTGCTGCAGAGGTTGCATGGTTCCATGTGAAATTGTGTGCAAAATGCACGTTGCTCAACTGGTACAGACTGTTTCTTTGCTAACTGCAGAATGAACTCTTCCAACTAGTGGAGGTGCGCAACAGTAATCACATTTGAAACAAAAACTTTCAGAGGTTTTCTTTTGACTGGTGTGTGTGTGAAATTCTAAGTACACCACATTTGTTTTCTGTATTATTTTGAAAGTGTAAAGTTCTTTTGTGCTCTATATAATAATTTGTATACTAGATGGGGCATGCCCATTAACCCTGTCCTTTTAACTATCAATTTGATTATCTGTTTATGAGAAAGTGATGATTAATGATTAATTAGAATATTTTATTGTACAAAAATATGACTAGCACTTTTAAAAAATGCCTTTTTGTGTGTGACAGTGTGTCTGATTTTACTATGAATAATATCTTGCTTGTAGGTGATCTTGATGCTGAAGATCCAGACATGGTTCATGCTGCACACCAGAAGATGGCAACACTGAGCTCCTGTTTTGCCCAGTTAACTCACAAGGCTCAAACTGTTTTCCAAAACAGTGCCAAGGTTGAGGTTAGTGGCTATGCTATGAATTGTTATGTGCATTACTAGAATAACAAACTCAGAAAGTGTATTTTGTACAGGAATATATATATCCTCATGCGTTCTTTGTAACATGAATTTGAGTATGAAAGCTGCCTTTTTTTTTTTTTTTTGTAGTTCTCACTTAGGCAACCAGGTCACAGTACTTCATCTACCTCAGAATTTTTCTTATCTGTCATTTTATGTTCACCATTTGTAGGATATTCAAGATGAAGAAAGCACAGGAATTGGTTTTAGACTCTGACTCTGACGTTCACGCATTTTCTGTAATATCTTCACTGTAACATAAAAAATTTGTTGTGTCATTCTTCTGCCTTGCTCAAACCTAGGTCAGGTAGGGTTTTGGCCTCTTCCTCCTAACAATTTTGGTCTTCTTGCCATTTCTCTGTCTTGCTTAATTTCTGATCTACAGCAACCACCCTTACAGGGACTCACACTCAAGACTGTTTTTGCCTTTTACCTCTTCCTATTCTTGGGGAGTAACCAAGTTTGGTGCAAATAAGTTTCTCCATTCTCATGCTATAAGCTAACATGCACAATTTAAAATTTTTAATTTTATTATGAATTTACAAATTTTTGAATTGATAGAATAAGGTGGCTAAGATGTGGATTTTATGACTTGGGCTATGAGATAAGTTAATGCTTTCCTAAAATGTTTTTAGATATTTCTTTCTTATTTTGACATTCTGTAGTGGAATGAAGAAGGAATGGCAGCTTGGGGAGAACTGTAAATATTTTGACAGATTGACAAGATTAAGAGGGATTTTCATAAGCAAACAAACCCATTGAAATGGATTACACTCTTACAGATGAATGTCTTATAATCTAAGAATCCCCTAAAATCACATCATACACAAAAGTATCATATTTTCAAGGTGTATAAATCTTTAATAATGTCATGACATAATGGGACAGAGGTATCCCATTCAGCCTCACTTATGCAGTATGGAACAAATAGATCCCTTTCAGCCTTTAAAGGTTAAGGAAGAAATGAAGAATACAATAATCAAAATATCTTATTGATCTTATTACAAATGAAGACGTTACAGCAGGTTGAAATGAGAAGTTCCAGAAAACATTCAACTCTCCTGAGCTCCACTGTTCATGTTGCGATGTTGTATGATTTTTCCATGACCTTAGAGCTTTCATTTTTGTGATGCAGGACATAATGATGTTTGTTGAAGGGATTAAAGATTATGTTTAAGTATTCCCATTCTTGGTGTAATGCGTAAAAATACATGTGCGTTTGCATAAAAATTCTGACATGTTGTAAAAAGATGGATGCTATTGGTCTTTGTTATTCAGTTGCTGGAAGTTTTTGGTAAATGTTCTGTGTCTTGATCACCGAAACATTGCATTTGACCTCACTCCCTTTGTAGTAATAACATATACATAACCTTTATTTAGAACTGTCTCGTCTGTTCGGTTGTTACCTGTTTCCTTCTTCTGAAGTGGTTCCTTTTATTTCATCTGTTATATTTGTAAATTTGAAGTGATCCATTATTTCAAGTGCAGATCCATTTTTCATGTTCGTCAATTCTGTAGCGAGCTCTTGGAGTCTACTAAGGTACAGCTGTTGTTGAGTATCATGATGTCTGTCTTTAGTATCATTCAATGCAGAAATCATGTTTTGTATGGCATCTATGCTGAATATTGTTGAAGGTTTATGTTTTATCCTTGCAGTATCTTGATTTTCACTGTTATTTTGTGCAGAAAAAATGAAGTTGTTTACCACTGATGTATCATTTTTATCATCTTGGCTAAGTTGCTTCCTTGCTAGTAAATTTATCCAGAAGTTGTGAAGAGTTCGGTTGTCCTTTCCTTCATGAGTGTAGAGTTCCATTAGTCTTTTGAGAAAACTTGGTACTTGGACCTCTGATGTGGTATATGTATAGTTTGAATTGGATTGTGTTATATTTTTTATAGCTGTGTGTGATATGTTTGTAACAGATATTGTACTGTCAGTTGTAGGACTTTGTTTCTCAGAGATGTTAAAAGTTTGGCTATTGTGACTGGAGGTATCGCTTGATTGGTTGGTGAGAAGAATGTTTTGGGACAGATGATTTACATCACTACTTTTATTTTTGTGTTGCTTAATTATTAAAACTGATATTGCAGAAGCTTCGGGAAGTTGTGAAACATCTGACGAATAATTCTTACTTTCTTTATTATTTATTGCAGCTGGGATTCCAATATCACGTATTCCTGTATTGTTTGCCGAATTTAAATTCTGTGATTGATTATATGCAAATGTTCCATTAATATAATTCAGTTCGTCATGCAGTGCAGCATTTATATTTTGTTGGAAGTCTTCACCGACATCTTTTTTGCCCATATTTGTTTGTGCAACATTTGTGTTGTTTTTATCATTTGAGGCAATTGCATGGACAATTGATAGTGTTGGTTGAGGTCTCTGTTGATTTGCTGTTGAATCTAAATCCTGTATTATAGCAGCAAAATTATGCAACTCAAGTCCAAGTAATTTATCATAATCTTCATTCTCCAGTTGAAGGTTGATATTATGAGGTATAATTTGGATAGTTACTTGTGCAGGTTTAATGCTATCGTTAGTAGAATTTTTGGTTGTTTGTAAATCAAAACGATGCTGTCTTTGAAATGTAGATGAATTCACGATTTGGTTTATGTTTGCAGTGGATGAACCATGTTTCGCTCCTTCTACCAAGATTTCATCGTCATCATTTTCCTCTTCTGATGTATTCTCAAGAGATTTTAAAGTCTGTAATGACATTGATTCCACTTCTCTGTTGTTTGTATTTCCTTCAGTTTCTTCAGCGGTATCTTCTCCAAATCCATCCTCAGGTCTGAGCAAGCAATTGTTATCATTTTCTGTTTCTGTATCTTTGCCTGTGATTGTCTCAGCTGTTATATTTTCATCTGTTATTTTATGTTTAACTGTAACACCTTTCCTTTTCAGTTCTGCTAGAATTTCTATTGCTATTTGTTCATTGTCTGGACAATCTGCTGTATCATCTTTGTATTTATCTCTGTCTTCTTTGGCTACAATGTTGGTGGTTGACATTTCAGCTATTGATTCTTGGAGTTCCTGCAAGGAGAAAGGTGAATTTGTTAAGACCGTATTTACTTTTCCTAGTGGGTGGAAAAGTATGAAGTGGAAAAAAGAAGCTGACCTCTCCAGGGTTTAATTCTGTTCCCCCTTCAATTTTTAAATTCGTGCTTTGCTCTTTGATCAATATTCAATACTTACATTGAGCTACATATTTTAAATGAAACTTTTAAACAATTCTGTTGTAAAAATTGTAGAACTGAGAGGCTGCATTGTTACAGTGCTAAATGTGTCTCTTTTACCATTTTAGTTATGACTCAAAAAAGTTAAATAATTTGACTGGGGTCTGCTCTCTTGAAAACTTCATTCAGGTATGTGGATATTCCCCCTCTGTTTACCATACCAGAAATCATGTCTGCCTGTGAAATAGTCTGTAACTCTTGAAAGAAAATAACAATGAAGACCATCACTAGATGATACCTGCAAACTGGCCGCGATATTGTAAAGCTTCTCGGTGCTTGCTGCTTCTTCTTCTTTGATGTCTGAGATAGCCTCTTCAATATACTTATTACTTTCAAGAAGTTGCTCTTTGACACCAACTATTGACAACTGAAGATGTTTTCTGTCCTCATTGCTTTGATCAGAAGCTTGCAGTATTGTGTTGGTTGCTTGGCTGAGGGTTCGTGTCAGGTGACTGCTGTGAGATTTAAGTGCTTCGTGGAGCATCTGTACCTCACGATCTGTGTTGATGCTCCTGTTTAAAATCACATTATACTTTACCAAATAAGAGTAAACTGTTACCTACAAATGCAGAAGATGAAATGTAAAGTAAAACAAATATAGAAAAAGCTGTAGAAATCTTCAGAACAATATATGAAATAGAGGTAATGAACATTTAAGAAAGATTAGAAATTATATCATAGAAAATACTTTAAAATATTGGCTAACAGAAGTGTGGAATGCACTTTGAGTTTATTATTACTCATGCAATTCTTTGCTATGTTCCATTCAGAAATTGATAATTATTTTCATCATCTCCTTGAATCATAATTGTAATGTTTTATACAAAACATTACTACTTTTATTATTGTAATTTTTTGATATATATGAAAGTGTATCAGATTGGGTTGCATGACATTTCCATCATCCTGTATTAACCTATCTATTTTGTGGTGGACTTAATGCAGTACACTTTTAAACAGCTGGTTGATTCATGGATATTTTAGTAACATTACATCAACTGTAGTATGGTTTGTGAGCAAACTGTGGACCAGAATGTGGGAAACTTCATATTTGACATTGAAGTAGAACATTAATACATTTACGTAGATACTGATAATTGTAGTAAAACAGATGATTACCTGTTGGTGATGGCATCCAGTATTCTCTCAAGCACTTGCGTAAGTTTACCTTCCAGTTGTGGCTCATCCAACTGAATTCGATGACAACTCTCGAGGAATAAATTTTGTGCAAGCATTAGCATTTGGAAGCTGGAATCAAACTTTCTTCCCAGCTCATTTAGTCTTCTCTGAACCAGTCCCAGAGTATCTAGAGCTATATCCATTGAACCTGTAATCATAACTCAAAGATTATTAGAGCTGTAATTGTTATGCTGTTAGCTTTGAATACTGAACAGTGGTCATCATACTTTCATTTTATAAGATGTTGAAGTAATGTTCTTGCTGAGAAATTATTTATTTTCCTGATCATAGAATTAAATCATGCTAAGTCTTGATTGGCCATTTCCTGGCCCTCACAAGTTTTCAAACGAACAGTGCAATGCTGTGTTCTATTTGCTACACATCTCTAGGACTATTTTTACTATGAAAACTTAAAATTGAAAGATAGTGTCATTGTGCATGAAATTGAAGTTTTTTATACTATTTATGAACTAGTTTTAATTGTAAGATGGCTGCCTTCTCTGTTGTAGCATGATGTCTGGTAGAAGTTTACCAACATTTCAGAGTCCTTGCTGCAGGACAGCTATTTTCAAATTCATGAAACCTCAAATCGTACTTATATTTGAACAGATTATTTTGTGGAACTCTGCAGGCCCCTGAATCAGGGCTGTGGAATCAGTACTAAAACCTCCGACTCCTTCATAAAAGCTCAATATGTATTTATAATGGTAAACCTACTAAAATGGTAAATGGGATCATAAGAGATTTCATCACCACCACGTGAATCGTCAGCCTACTTTTTAGACTTATAACCTGTATTTAAGTGTAAGTCTGATGGTTATTGCAGAAATCAGTTGATTTGTAGACACTTTGTATTCTGAAGGTACCGGAGCCAAAGTTACAAAGCATTATTCCCACACCATGTGGCTCAATGCGTCATTGAATCTCCCTAAGCGTGAGGCTGCCGGCGGCTCACACAGTAGCAAAAGTGTTCCTAAGATTTCATATCGAAGTCAGAGTCGGTACGTTTTTATCAACTCCGACTCCACCTAAAATTTCTTCCGACCACAGCCCTGCTATGAATAGAACTTCATTGCATATTTTTAGACATAAACACATGTAATGAAAGTTGGCTGTCTCACACAGCATCTTTCCTTCATGCTCACCATCAGCACTAGTTTTGTGTAATCATGTGTGTACTATATCCTTTACCTTCTTGTCTATCTCGGTCTGACTGGATCAGACCTCGTCGTCCCATTTGAACAGCAATGGTACGTATTCCATCCTGCAGCTCTCTTCGTGTAGCATTTGATAGAGACATGGAGTCCTTCACAAGACCTTCCAGCAATTGGGTGCGCCGCCACATGTCATTGTACATGTTGTTTGCCTAATCAGTAGACAGAACGTATACATATGATGCCCTTTGGCTAAGATTGAACATTAGTATACACTACCTCCATGTTAGAGTATCTTTCTAGAAAAGTTTGTTGATATTAAGCTACCCAGAAATTCCCTTTATATTTTTATATATATATATATATGTGTTTGGAAGATTCATGACTGTTCAGAAAAGTCTGTTATTGGACTGACAGTTCTGTGATTGTGTTTTAGAATTGCCTGTGATCATGTGATGTTTTGCCTGCCCTAATGATACTAATATATCTTTGATTAACAAGCATAAACAATGGTTAATGTATATATATAGTAATTAGCACAACTCTTATACTTCATATTGAAGTGATCCTCTGAATCTCACCTTGAAGACTGCCTATCCTGACTAGCATGATTTACCACATCCACTTAAGCTAAATACAGATAAAAGTGCATAATTTTTGGATATCTGTTACCATAGATTATTTTATAACCCTATATAATAAAGTGATACTGGTGTCTCTACCACATACATCTGCCATGTAGTTATTACTGATTGTAGGAAATTTAAAGGATCAAGATTGTGTCTCGCCCCCCCCACACACACACAACATAACATCCGTACTAGGTTTCATACAAATTAGCCAGTGCAGAAGTTGAAATATGAAGACATACATGCAGCATGGAGATTTCAAAAGCTGCCTGTTCTGTATGAGGGGAAGATAGACTAAAGCCATGGAAACCTTGAAGCTAAAAAGTAAATAAATTCATAGGTAAATAAACAAACTTATGCAAAGTTGTAATATGCTGCAACATAATATAAATATACATAGTAATCTAGATCAGTGGTATTCAACGCGAAGACATCTTAGGGGGTACGTGAAACTTTAAAAATATACAGAGTATACACAAAAGAATGGTGAGGTTTCAAAGTTAATAAAAAATTTATTTCTCACCTTACACAGGCACAACATACACCGTCAGCAGCGGCAACTGTCCAAGTTTCTCATGCGTTAATTACAATCCTTCAATGTGTGCACCCTGGGTCACACGACACACATCCACACAGTAATCAAACTCATCCCATCCAGCGCTGTGGAAAACACGATTGAGAAGCACTCGTACATTCCTGTGAAAATGGGGGGGAGGGGGGGAGCTCCGTCCAGTTGTAGAATGTAATCGTCATAATTGGTATTCAGTTGGGGTAACAACCAGCTTTCCAACATGTCCAAAAATGAGTCGCCAGTCACAGTTGCACCATTCTTTTGTGTATACCCTGTATATATTATTTTATGATAAACGCTAAATAATCAGTAATGTAATTTATTTAATTTATTTTAGATGTAGATTATATATTATGTATAACTTGAATTATACACCATCAACTTTGGGGGTACAAAGTTGAAGAGAAATTATATCTGGGGGTACGCGAACAAAAAAAGGTTGAATACCACTGATCTAGATAAACTGTTTACTCAGTACCGATATTTTTGATAGAACTGCTTTTGGGCTCATGTGGAACTGAGGTTCTTTCTTCAGGTGTATAGTCGTTTGGCAATGAATGTAATAATTCACTTCCATCTAGTGCTGAGGACAAGAAAACCTATACCTCCATTCCACCATATATCTGCATGGTGTGGTGCTTAGTTAAACAGCAGTGACAACTATACTGTATTTTACTACATTGAACTAGATTATGTGCTTTGCAGAAGTTTATTTTTAGTCCAATTTTATGGGACCAGTTTTAACAAAATTTCCTATTTTTGTGGCAGGCACACAAAATTACACTAGTTTCAGTTTACACAATGTCTGATTTGGGTGTCATGACAGATGTTTGGAAATATGCAACTTACATGGGTCTTTATGTAATTTGTAAAACAACAATATGGTAACCACACATTTACATAAATTATATGTGAGATATTTTTTGTAAGTTAACAGTTACAAACTGGTGACAGTACAAAGGTTTGAGGTTATATCCAACAAGTTTAACATGGGTAGAATATGTGCTGAAGCAATAAGTTCTTCTCAGACAGGACATGTGAGCCGGCGTAGCTCAGTCGGTATAGTGACTGGTTACGGACTGGACGAACGGATTTTGATCCCCGACGGGAGCAGAGGATTTTTCCTCTAGCCTCTGCGTCCAGACCGGCTCTGGGGGCCCCCCAGCCTCCTATCCC
>NW_019060229.1:332102-391094 GCF_000696155.1 Zootermopsis nevadensis
CTCTGGGGCCCACCCAGCCTCCTATCCAATGGGTACCAGGGTCCTTTCCCGGGGGTAAAGCACGGCCGGGGTGTGATGCTGACCACTCACCCCCATCTAGTGCCGAGGTCAAGAATGAGTAGGAGCTATACCTCCACTCCCCCGAAGCGCCTACATGGCGTATAGTGGGACAGATTTACTTTACTTACTTTTATATACAGGACATAATAATGATGATGACTATTAGACAGCAGCAATCTGTAATAGTATATACAGTTGCAAGCAGCAGGGTTAGAATCTGTGATTGTTCAGGCTTGAATCCAGCACACTAACCCACAAACCAAATTACATCTATTGTGCGATCATAAACTTTCTTGGCGAAAATAGACATTAAGAGCGCAAGATTTGTGGGACAGAAGTCTGTATTACAAAATCATCCTGAAACCACTTGTGTACACATATCTACATTTTCATGTAGCTGATGTGTTGGTTTTAGTACTGTAATAGAACTTGATATTAAAGTATAATAGAAGAATGTAATGGTCTTTTTAACCTTGGTCATGAAGTTGTTGGCATTTTTGTCAATGCTACTTATTACTTGGTGCAGCATTAGGTTCATATTGTTCTTCAATGCCTCCTGAAAATCAGTTCCCTCACCATCGTTCATTTCAGACACTGCTTGTGTCTTATTGAATTCCACGTGAAGATCTTCCATCAGTGCTGTTAAATTACCCATTTCTACTGTCATATGCTTCTCATTTTCTATTATTTTTACCTGAAATAACATCAATATAATATAAAAATAAAGGGCAGAAGTGACTTTAAAGACCTGTTTTCAGTTTTGCCTGCAGCGTAGTGTTAGGCATTTCTCTACACTACGCCCGCAGGACACTAAAAGGTTGCATGCAAGAAACCTGCACTTAAAGAATTACATTTAAATAATAATTGCGTGAGTAGTCGTGGCACCTAAATGCGTGATATGTAAGCAGAGAGAGGGGAAGTTCAGTAGTAGTGGGGGTCGCACAGCTTCAGCTGCGGTGACACACCGATCTAAACACAGCCAGAGCTACAAACGAACTGAAGCTGACACCCGCCTAGCATGTGCTTCGGACAGGTCCATCTTGTACGACCAAAATCAGTCCTTTGCACAAGTGCCAGCACTTCTTGCTCGGCCTCTAGTTGTAATTTATACTGACTCATCTATGGGCTACATTATCCAGACTGGTACTATTTATGCTGCTTATTGTAGTACTGATTTTCCAAGTGAATGGGTAAGAGAATGGGATCAGTGTGTTGTATCTCTTACCAGATTTCTGTTATGTTGGTCCTCGAATGCTGTGACATGTTTCTTAATGTCATCAATACCTGTCCCAATATCGGCCAGTTCTGCTTCTATGTCATTTTGACGTCCTGCAGTTGCTTCAAGACGTTCTATTTGGCCTATACCTGTGTCAATAGTTGACTGAAATTATGAAAAATTTAGTTAGCTGGTACATGTAATTAACACTGTATTTATTTAACTCCATTGAACAGAGACGAGTGTACGCTCAGCTAGTCAAGAATGCCCTGCCTTTAATGGAAGGCGCATTACTATGTTCACATATTCTGTCACCAGTTCCTGTACTGAGCCATATGAATCACGTTATTCATCCAAAACTGTGTTTGTATTTATCTCCCTTGCATGCTACATGCCATGCCCATATCATCATCCTTTATTTGATGATCCTAATAATATTTGATGAAGAATACAAATTACGGACTTCCCCACTATTCAGTTTTCTCCACCATTCATCCCTTTTCGATCCAAATATTTATTTCAGCATTTTGATTTCAAACACCCTCAATCTGTATTCTTCCCTTTATGTAAGAGACTGAGTTCCACACCCATACAAAACAAAAGGCAAACTTACAGCTTTTTATGTTTTAATATTTACAACTTAAATAGCAAACAGTACAATGAGATTCTCAACTGCATGGTAAAAAATCACTCCCTTATTTAATTTCATTCTTAATTTATCATGAATACATTTTTGATTTGTTACTGTTGTTCTTAGATATTTGAACTTCCCACATTTTTAATGGATTTATTAGCTAATTTATACAGTGCATTTGCTGATTATGTTGAATTCTACTGTCACTTCCTAGCTCCCAGCTGGAACTGCATGACTTACTAAGCCCTCCAGTGTTTTCTTGATATAAGTTGAGTATCACTCTATATACCTCCAGGTTGGGGGTTGGTCGCAAGGCTAACAACCTTGCACCGTAAAAAGGAAAATGTTTCAAAACCTCAATCAAAGCCTCGGACAGACGGACCTAACAGAAGAAGGCAGCGGAGATAGGACTGAATGGAAGAGGAGAATTGATGAGGCCATGGACCGAATACTGACCGGAGAGCCATAGAAGAAGAATCACTCCATAGAATAATAAAATCAACTTACCTGCATAATAGCAGTTCCTGTTGGTACCTAGGAAGTGACAGTTGTGTTCAACTTTTTCAGCGAACACACTACATTGTCCTGTAGTCTGATGATGAGAAATGAACATGTACTTGGTTTTCTTTGTATTTACTTCCAGGCCATCTTTCTCACTTGCATGAAAGAGCTTCTGTGTTTCTTTTTATGATATCTATGTTTCCACCCAGTAAATTAATGTCAGCATAGATCAGAAACTGATGTGTCCCATTCAGTTTCAGTCCCTGTTTGTTTTTGTTTTTTGGACTTTCCTGACGGCATATTCCAAAGCAGAGTTATAAAGTAGTGGTGATAAAGCATCTGCTGATTTCAGGTCATTCTAAATAGGAAAAGTATCAGACAAGTATTCTCATCATTTACTAAGTCTGAATTGGTAGTCCTTATTACATTAATTTATGCCTTTGTACAGGTCCTTAGTATTATTGTTCTTACTGTTTGTTTCAAGCTCACTGATTTTGTCTTTCAGATATTCCCTTTTTGTTTCTGAAAGTTCTGTTAGCTTCATGTCTTACATTGACCATATTATCTTCATTTGGCTTGGATTCTGCAACCACTGCACTTTAGCTTGCTTCCATTTATCTAATAATTTTGAGGATTCTTCATGAAACCGTGGTTTATGCTGCATTAACTCATCATGACCTAGACTCACTGACTGAAATTTTGACGTGCTCTCTAATATTTTCCGAAGCCTAGTCAATGTCAACGTTGTCATCCAAGATTTTCAAAGCTGCAAATATGTTTGAGATTTTCATCTGAAACTCTTTCTTAACTTCTGCGTCATTTGACTTCTTGAGATTAAATTACTGCATATCACTTTTATGTGGCTTGTTTATTTACCAATAGGCTCTTTCTTAGGTTTACAACCAATTTTGCAGTCATTATCATTGTCAGCTCCTTTAAAAGTTGGGACATCCAGCATATTTTTTATTGCATTCTTTCTATTAGGATGTAATTAACCTTTAAAGGCCCACTGTGTCTTTTAAGATATGATAAGTGTTATCTGTAGTTGGCCCACCTTAAACTTTAAGACATGGCACATCTTGTAACATGCTTTCATGATCATCATATTGGGCTCTCTTCATAAATTTCTTTTTGTCAAAAGGACCCCTTCCTTTTCTTCTATAAATAATTTTGCACAGACTTCCTCGTGTAGTGGATTCTTAATAAATATTGAAACTAATAAAGAACTGTTGTATAGATGACCTATCAAACTAACATTGTACTGACTCGATTAAAGACCTTTGAGTCTACTTCAATTCCACATTCATGTTGACTACATATTTTTGCAGTGTATTAAGTTGATGGATCTTGTTCACACTTAACTTTTTCATTCTCTTATCTTGACTGCCTGTATGTTATAATTTACCTTAGATCAAAGCTGAAGTACACCTCAGTCATTTTGAATTCTATTATAACAACTGATGCCAACAAAAATTGAAATCATCCAGCAGAAGTTTGCAACCCTTTCCTGTAATAATTTTCTCCCCCATGTCCATTACATTTAATCTAATGCTATACAGTATTTAAAACTCCAAACGTTATATATTGCATTAATGCACTGGTTGTTATCTAAGTTTACTGTGGTTTGCAATACTGTCCTTCCTTCCTGGAAGCTGCTGGTCTTCGAATTCCTACATGGTATTTGAGAAACTTTTCTGTGTTCAATTTGAGTCTTTCAGTTAAAAACTGTCCTGCTAGATGTGCATCAGCTGCTAATGTTATCTGCAGGGACTTTAATATCTTTCAAACAAAAATTGTTTCCTGTAATCACATTCTACAATAACTGTGCTACTATCCATATATTAGATATTAATTACATTCAGTATAAATTTATATACATTTCTTCCTCTTTCTCACCTCCTACACTCCTCATATAAATGTAAAATAATATTTTTATTGATCACCTGTAGTTTAGCAATGCTCACGTCAAGTCTTGCCTCCAGGTATCCCAGTCGATGGTTGAGGCGTTCATATGTTGAATCAAGTTTGCGGTTGATTTGATCTTTTGACAATTCCTCCTTCAGTTGTCTTGCACTTATTGACTGTCAAATTATACAAATTGAACAGAAGAATACTTTTCAAAGTTAATGATATCCTTTCATTCCAGGAAATATATAATCTGTATTAATTATACCAGTATTACTAAATAATATGTGAGACAGTCACTAGGCATTTAATTTTAACTGATTATTATTGCTGTGTCTCATGACCAGCGTACAAGACAGAAACTTAATTTTAATTAATCTTATAAAACTCTTTTGTCTTGTATTCTGTTTTTGTCTCAGTTCTTATGTGGGTCCATATGTAGGCCTATGTCCATCTCTATTTTGTTACTTTGCATTCATCTTTTCATATCCAACTAGGTATTTAATTGTTTTACACATTGAATTTTCATGGCATCATATTCCTGAATGTATGGAGATATTGAAGATTTCATAAAAGTAATTTCTCAAGTGATTTTGAGTTTTAACGCTTACAAAACTGGTAATATTGTCACAGGTCCCCCCTCCCCTGCTACAACGGCACAGCCAGGCCAGTCTTGTATATGAAAGCTTTTAGCAATGTCCATATTATGGCAGACCTGACTCAGATAGTTCCTTTAAGCCAATTAGGTCGTGAGATGTGGAAAACAGAATGCAGCGCAATGAAACACAGGTGGACATAGCACGAAGATGCAAACACACGAACCCACACAGGAATGGAGGCAAATGAATGAAAGAATTTGTTAGTAAAGAAGCTGTCAAGGTATTTTCATTGTTTCAGTTAGGTTTATTTAAAAAATTAGTTGCTTTCACTGGGTTTTATGTGTTCTTTGCACAAAGTGCATAGCAAGAATGCATTACGGGTTTGTTGTGTCTGTCTGTCTGTCCGTCTAGTTGGTTCTACTCAATAACCACTGGATAAATTGGGATGGAATTTGATGTGGAGGTTGTGCTATTCTGCATGACCTCAAAATCGTACTTTTAAATATCCTAAGAGAGGTGGTAACACTGATGGAAGAGGAAAGTTCTAAGATTGATATTGTGGTGCTGGAATCTGGTGGCCAAAGTCGGTGGCGGATTTAATACCTCTCAACGCACACTGCAATGAAAGCATGAGGATGTTTTTTGTATTTTGGTATGGAATACACTTTCCAAGCTTGTTTATAAATCCTTTGTTAATGTAGCAAACTTAAAGTACTTGAAGAGCAGTACCATATGGCATTAGTAGGAAGAAAGTATCACAGTGAAACACATTTTACAAATTCATTTTGAAATTTTGCGCATGGTATATCATTTCCTTAATGTTCATTTGCTGTAGGTTAGCGTATCTTCTTGTGAACCATGACAATGATTTTATTCAGTTTTTATAAACTGCCTTCTATTTCATAAAATATTTGTTGCAGGTAAAAGTTATAAATCTTATTGAAATCTGTACAATATTTAATTTCACATACTGACTTTTTGTGTACTGAACTTTCTTTGAGATTAGATTTCATCTTCATACAAAGAAACCTTCTGCTTGACTTTTTATGTGGATTAAATCACTGGGATGGGTAGGTCAAGTAGCATAACACACTTGGACATAACTAAGTATTAATATTCTGTCAGACATACCACTCTCATGCGGATCATAAACAGTGCACTTATTCATGCAGTTAATATAAGCATTTTAGCAACATTTTAGCCATGTATAGCCATTTTCAGGCAGACATGAAATTTAATTGGAAACTATTTACTATGTAGCCTATTCGATGTGCCATTATAAAACATAAAATATTTAGCTAATACAAAATAAGTAACACAGTATGAGGAATGCCTTGTTTTTTGCATGCACTTCTATTATTATTTAAAACATGGTATATTTGGATTGTTGTGTGGCAATTATATGTTGCAGCAGTAAAAACCAGTTTATAATTTTACATAAAGAGGATATTTGGAGTTTAAATTATAAACTTTGGAAAATCATTGTTATTTTAACTTTTCACTTTTAATTATTGTGGATCATGACTGTAATTTTCAGTACATTATGCTTCTTTTTTTTGGAGGGGGACACAGAGTTTGAGAGTTAAGAAACTATATTAGTGACCTCACCAGATAGAAATATTTAAAATATGAGATGAATGGCAGGCAGTTGGATGGACTGAAGCTGAGTAGTCGAGAGAGGAAGCGGAGTTTAAATACCAGAGTTGCTACTAGTGTGTAGTGGAACTGATTACATTACAAATTCATATAAAGGATTACATGTGTCGGCATATGCATAATTAAATAGTAAGCTTAATTATTTATTTTTTTACATATGGTACCTCTTCAGTGAATTTAAGTATGCTCATTAATGTTGGGTATTAGGAACTTCAAAGGTCTTTTCTAAGCTACTATATGAGTGCACCGTATTTAGGATGTGCTTGGAGTAATTATATTTCTCATTGTTATTCCTTATAGCCTGTATATGATCACTGTATCTTACTTTAAGTCTGTCTAATGTAATAATCTTAGCAGAATTTATGGTTGAAAATGCTTATAGAAACAAAGGCTTCAACAGAAATGGGTGGATAGTGTTGTATATACCTTTATAGTTCTCATACTTAGTTTTAAGGAGCAACAGCAGTGAGATGAGGAATGGCTAGTAATTTCTGACAACAGAAAAGATAAATAACCTCTGATAACTTATCCAGTCGTATCTCTAATAGCGTTTCCAGTCGTCCCAACCGTGACTCAATTGTCTCCATCCTCCTGGATTGCTGTTCAATACTGATTTCCCATCGCGGTGTGTATCGTGGTGAATACAGAGTGTCCAGGGCTCGCAGTCTTTCTTCAATTGAGATCAGTACAGTTTGTAGACTCTGCAACATCACACATGCTAGAAAGCAACTTTAAAACTTTTAATCACAGTAATTATTTACGTTGTATATGGTTTAAGGTTGACACAAGCGATAAATATTCACATTATCTGAAAATTGCTTCTCCAAAAGTTGATGTAGTATATGAAAAGACAGAAAGGCAGAAGATTCTGAATTGAATATTGCAAGCTTCCACTGAATTAAGTCTGCTCTTGAGATTTTAGGTTCTTAACGGCAGTGTTCTTCAGCCCTGACGATGGAGACGTATCAAAATTAATGTTTATTAAATTTATTGTCTGATTTCCAACAACTAAATATACGTAAACCATTGTAAACGAGAATTCTTAATCCAAACACGTTCGCGAGATCGAGTTTGATTTGTTACTGCAATTCCCAGATATCTGAACTTTGCCGCCGACATTAAAATCCTCAAAAAGACTACACTGAAAATTTGTGTGGTAGTTTTGCACAAGAATTCCCCACCAAACCTCTGTATGCACCCCTTGCCTCCCCCCCCATGCGCGCTACATGTCTAGCCCATCGGGCCCTCCTAGATTTCACTATCCTCATTATGCTAGGTGGCCTGTACAATTCACGCAGTTCCTCGTTAAATTAAAATGAATTTTATTAGACATGTAAAGATTCGAATTATTGCCACAGCAGATCCTAGGCATAATTTACCACGAAGTAGTCACCCTTGCCCTATGCACCTGACAGGCGAATTGGAGGAGTACGCCTGATCACAGAGGCCAGTATGCCGTAAGGCATCCTTTAGGCCAGTGGTATTAAACATTTTTTGTTCGCGTACCCCCAGATATAATTTCTCTTCAACTTTATACCCCCAAAGTTGTTGGTGTATAATTCAAGTTATACATAGTATATAATCTACATTTTAAATAAATTACATTACTGATTATTCAGTGTTTATCGTATATATATATATATATATATTTTTTAAATTTTACGTACCCCCTAAAATGTCTTCGCGTACCCCAGGTTAAACCACTGCTTTAGGCCACACACCAGTTTTATAATGAGAGGAAATTTATCTTCTATCGAACAAACTTCATGCAACAGAGTCCTTGAGAATCAAATTAAAATCCGAAAGTGTATTACCATGTTCACAAGGACCCCACTTACCACGTCATCCTTTGGTTTAGATAATCTCCCATCCATACGTTGCCCTGATGCAGCATGAATAGCTTTCTCATTTCATTTCTGCTGCAGTTATAGGCTTCTACAATTTGTAAAAAAATGTCGCTCTGGGTAGTAGCGTTCTTGCAACTGGGCCCAAGGTTTGCGGGTTAAACCCCGGCCGAGGTCGATGGATTTTTAAGTGTGATTAAAATCTGTAGCACGAAATAAAGCCGTCGGTCCCGTGTCGTAGATTTATGGCATGTAAAAGAACCTTACGAGCATGATACGAGATGTTTCGTAAGCATAATTCAGCGGCTATTTCTCACCCATGTCTTTCCTAATTTTCTACTAGATGGCTCCAGTAGACATAAATCAGGGTTGAGTAGAAATTGTTCGGAGGCAGCAAGCGTGCCACCTGCTACTCAAAGAGGTAAACAAGACCAATAGGACTAGTTGGCTCGAGCAACTGTCCGGAACTTGGTAGGGGGTGATGATGACAAATTGTAAAAGAAAATCAAAACTGAAAACTGCACCAAGTAGACCCTGTCTCCCATACTGAATAACGTATGGTTTTAGATGACTAAGAAAAGAAAGCGCGTCCTTGTACACTTGAGACCTGAGTCATCACGAGTCGAAACAGGACTATCTGATGACTTGCTTCTATACGCGACCTAAGGTTGATGTCCCTTGGGTGGTTGATCCAGAAACACGTACCGAAGTTACAGGAACACTGGAAAAAATCTCAATGAAGTTTTATTTAAGATGTTCACTGGCATAGCTTAGTTGTTCCGTGTCAGATAAAGAGCTGTCTGAACTAAATTCTCCTCCGAATTACGTAGCTCCATTTACCGTCTCAGCTGAACACTGAGGGAGTCGGAATCCCTCCCTCACGTCGGGAAAAATAAACAATTTCTCGAGACACTACCTTCTTCGGAACCCGGGGCAGAAGCAGTTCGCAGGTTGCGTATGGGCGTGCGTGTTTCTGTCTCGCAATTGCAGCTGATACGAATTTGTCATTGGAGGACTGAAGCTTCAGTACCAGTATTGCACAAACGGTTACACCCATTTGGCTGGTTTAATGACAGATTGGATCAAACTGATAAATATCTATGGACAATTTCCTTCGTCTTGGCCTCTCTTCCGCCATCAGGTAAAACTATGGACCTTAATCATCTGGGTCCATTGGCGATTTCTCAACCCCGGAGTTGGAGAACATATAATTTGACCCAAGCATTTGCTTCGAGCTTGTTATGTAACCTTAGGCGATACATCAGGCATTCCTAACGAAGTATTTTGTGCAACGAGCTGTGTAGTTTCGCCTCGCGATATTCTCAATGTTGGAAATCTTGATTTAAGGAATATGGTGCGTAACGTACGAGGAATCTTGGTTCCTCAAAGCTGTTGCCAACAAAACCTAGAGATATTTCAGGTTTTAGGGTTTCACTGAGATGGAAAAGTGTCTTTTGGACTGTGGTGTAGCGCTGAAGATAGAGGAGCAACGTTGCTGACTGCGTACAGAACTACGCGACGTTGAAAACCGAAAGACCACAGCAAACATTTTCACTAGCGACGATATAGGTTTTTTTAATTAACCAGTTCTGAAGCATCAGCCAGATGACTTCGCGAGCAATTGAGGCTGGAGAAAGTCAGCGCTCTTTAATGTTCGGCATGAACTTTCTTTATGTTGCTAGATGTGTTTGTCGTCACATGAGATTAAAATATGTTGATTTTTACATTATATTGTATGCAATCAGAAAAAAATATTTGTGTTTTGTTGTCAGACACAACTTCTATACTATAATCTGTGTCAATATCGAGGGTTACATGTTTCGGCATGTACTATCAGACCTTATTCATACACAACTTCCATAGGAATGAGAAAATTGATAAATTGTAGGTCATGCATATTGTGCTATAAAACATAATTCTAATTCTCAACACTTTCTTTCTGTTCATATATATGTTTTAACATGTTATATAATTATACGTTAAGTTACATAAAAGGCATACTTCTCAATAACGTCCCGAATAAGCGTCAGAAGGGAAATATATATTTGTTTTCCGTGTTTTTGATGCAGCTGTGTCCAGAATATCTCTTAGCATTCTTTCAAAAATATCGTGATATTATCTCTTGTTTGTATCGGTGCGAAGCGTAATCTCTTATTCAGGCGTCCTTTGGCTTAGGGAATGATTAGCCCGAGCACACACGCACATACATAGTCAGTCAAAGTTACAACAGCGTCAGAACTCGAAACGAAGTTTGACAAGATTCTGGTGTGTAATACTCGTAAAATTATGTATCCCGACAATACATTGAAGATAGATAAGCAATTTAAAAGCGTATATCAAATCTAAAACTTCTTGACGATGGTGAAGAGTCATTTGAATAAAAATTTTCTTGGATATTATCCATCGTCTAGTAAAATATAAAACGTAAAACGACGTTTCGGAGATGGGGCTCTATCTCCGTCTTCAGGTTCCTACTCAGATGGGCCCACTAGATAGAGCTAAGCTGTAGCATTATTACGGTAATGGAAAAGGTCATGATGAGGAAATGTTTTGATATTACAATTTTATAAATGGACCGCGAGATGTAAACGATTGGCATGCTACTTGATAGAGCCACAGGTAACCGTTTTCCATGGCATGGATTTTACCAAAAAATGAACAGTTACGGACATTATTCAGGTGCAACTTTCCATCTATCTTCCTTTCATTTATTTCAGTGCGTCCTGTGCCCCGCGGGCTTATTGAGAATCTTTTGCGCGCTCTCCGAAACGTATTTTCCCGGGTTCAAGACCAGCTGTCCTGACTGAGGTTTATTCATGATTTTCTTTAGTACAGGCATACCTCGTTTTATTGCGATTCGCAGATATTGCGTTCTTTTAGAAATTGAAGGTTTGTGGCAACCCTGCGTCGAGCAAGTCTATCGGCGCCATTTTTCCATTAGCATGTGCTCACTTCGTGTCTCTGTGTCACATTTTGGTAATTCTCGCAATGCACACTTAATAGACTACAGTATAGTGTAAACATAACTTTTATATGCACTGGGAAACTAAAAAATTCGTGTGACTCGCTTTATTGCCGTGGTCTGGAACCGAATCCGCAATATATCCGAGGTATGCCTGTAACTTCATTCAAATGCCGACATATCACACGATCAAGCTGCTCCAAAATAAACATACATCTATTTGTTGTTTCTTAGTTTAGCTATGCAACAGCATTGTGTGTCTGCTTTTTATATTACGTCGAATGAAAAATTATGATCTGGGAGAAAACGGTGCATGGCCTCTTCAAAGGCACTGTGTCGGTGTTTGTAGGGACTGAGGAAACCCACGATAGTACACGCTCAAAACAGCAGACCCCTGAGCCGAAAATCGAACATGGTACCTCCGTAATGAAGTACTCTAGCGCGACGTTTGGTGCAGATATTATAGTTGTGTTCCAAAGTGTATGGTAGAGGGACCTCGATATCAAGGACTCCTGTACTATCCCCTGAGTAACTAAGACCCATCCGCAAACGTTCCTGGCTCAGAGACGCCATGTCAACCCCTTACGTCAATATATCGCCTTCAAAGTTGTGTTTATTTTCAAAGAGGGCTGTGAATGTTGAATTTCTACAAAGGAAAGTAGCTCTGCTGTAGAAGGGAAAATATCAGTCAGGGTGTTTGGGAACAGTTAAAGGGTGTAATCAGTTATGCTTCTCTCCTGGTGTTATCAGGATAGACGTCAAAGAAGTTAAGGTGAGCTAGACATTTAGATTTTGTAGTGAATATGTCTTCGTAAATGACACTTGGAAGACCTGAGGATACTGTTAAAGTATAAATATTTTTCGGTAATGGGAATTATATTTAACTGCCTCAAGATGGGCTACTTTCACGCGTCTGTGTTTGCAATATTGAATCATTGGGTTCTGAAATCAGAGACTTGTTTAAAATTTGAGTAAACTTGAAGATTTCTGTCTTCTGGGTTGTTGCGGAGGCAGTATGACCTCTGAAACGTTGGTAAAATTCTACCAGACTACACAGCGCAACAACCCAGAAGACAGAAATCTTCATACTCTGATGACGGAGGCAGTATGACCTCTGAAACGTCGGTAAACATCGACCAGACTACACGGCGCAACAACCCAGAAGACAGAGAAATCTTCATACTCTGATGACGGAGGCAGTATGACCTCTGAAACGTTGGTTGACATTGACCAGACTACACAGTGCAACAACCCAGAAGACAGAAATCTTCATACTCTGATGACGGAGGCAGTATGACCTCTGAAACGTTGGTAAACATCGACCAGACTACACAGCGCAACAACCCAGAAGACAGAAATCTTCATACTCACCGCTGTGAAAACCTCAAATCACACTTGAGTAAACTTATTAGACTTTCCTTTCTTAAACTTAATTTTCAGAACATCGTCTGTTATTTATTGCCCTTAATATGTTCCGTGTACAGCACTGGAATGCCTTCGGTCTAAAAATGTATCAGCTCCGTAATAATGCGAACGCCTTGTTGCTCCTACTTAAGTAACATTGGACTTGCCAACTGTAAAGATACAAATTAACCTGCCTAAACAAGACGAACAATTGGTAGAGTGACACGCCTTCAGTGCTGGAAGCTGTTATTATATTTCTTCATAAAGCATAAGTAGAACGTCTTGCACATACTTCAGTATGGGCTTGATGCTAAGCAGTGATGACCCTCTTACTACTATTCAGTTTAGAGTCGTTTCTCTTCCTGTTTGCGATATAAAACTCGAGGACTAGAATATTGTACTCTTCACCACATACGATGATCAAATTAAGGAGCGTGCATGGGATTGATGAGAAATGGCCAAAATGTTTGGCCAGATAACCTGAAGATAAGAGATGACTCAGAAGACGCAGGCGTAGACAGAGGATAATATTAAAATTGGTCTTGGAGTAGGCTTAGAGGATATGATTGGATTAATCGCGCTCAGGACAGGTACTGGTGTGTGGCTCAATAATTTACCTTCTGGTTTGATTAAAGGCGGGGAATTTCGTGACTGGGTGGTGGTACTGTTAACTTCTCAAGACTTTGGTATACTGGGAACGACCCATTCTTCAAGTGCCTGAGCACTGCGGGTCCCAACTTTCGTTGGCTTTGAACTATTAGACATTTTGGTAGGACTCCTTGGACGAGGGATCGGCCCGTCGCAAGGCCTCTACCTGTACACAGGACAGCACAACACAGAAAAACGCGGACAAACATCCATGGCTTGAGTGGGATTCGAACCCACGGTCCCAGCGGCACAAGGCCCACGCCTCAGACCGCGCAGCCACTGCGGACCCCTCTCAAGACTTTACTCCGTGTAATTAATTTAGTTTTGTAATATAACGTCATTTATGAAACGTATGTTGGCCTATGATACAGGAACTTAAAATTCAATTTTGAATATTTAATGTTTAAGCTTTGTCACGTCTCACAAGGTAATTTTTTGTCCGTGTTCTTCTGGTCTTTGCGATTAGCGTACTGTAACGGGCCCAGTGAATTTCCGCTTCGAGACGTTGGAATCCCAAGTGGCTAGCGGAATCAGCTGTTCACTCACTCTTGTTTAGTAACCTGCAGCTAATGGGCAGAATGGTGCTTGTTAACCGGCGTGTTAGGAGAGACAGGCTTTGGTTGAACATAAAACAACCATCTGTCTGAGTGACGTACACATTTCGGAATTTGCTTAATTTTAAATAAACGACAATTCAAGACTGAACTGCGTTATTTTGTTTGCCGATATGTGCAATAATGCAGAACACGTCACGAAGTTTGAATGGTTTGTTGTGTGTCCCAAATTAACCCTTTATAACGTGGCTCCACACATACCGGGTTCAGTTTTCACAGTGATATGGCAGCCATCTTGCAACCACACTACCCTCGTCATTGTCTTGCCATATCAGTGTTTCACTGTTGGTTGACCTGGTAAACCGTCCGCCATGAATACCACTTTATTGGCAAGATTGTGAGTGATGTAATTTTGTATTTGTTGGCACAGCTTCACAAAATAATTGTTAAACAATAATTTTTCAAAAGCAAAGCGTCGACCTTGAAAACGAGGAAATGAATTGCTTTTTCATAAGACCAACAGTTCGCGCATGCGTAGTGTTACTCGAAAACAGTCTGTGTTGTGAACATCATCTAAATAATTTCTTGGTGAAAGAAATGTGGGTGTGTTGTTTAATTCACACCCAGTTGTATTTTATGCAGATCCTCAGAGTATATCAAGATATGGATACTGTAACTAGGGACTATTTATTACGTCACGTATAGCCAGTCACCTATATATAAATGCCCAACCACGTGTGTTCACGCCAAGAAGCAAATGAAGAGCTGCAAAGTTGTACAAGAACTTCAACCGGAAGATAAGAAACGATGTAGTTCAGTCAGTATAATGACAAGACTACTACCGGGCTGGATTCCCGGCAAGGGCGGAATTTTCTTCATCCAAACCCACTCTGGCCCATCCAGCGTACGTGGGGCTGTTTCCCCAGGGCTAAAGCGGTCGGGACGGCCATCTGATGGCGAGGTTTAGAACGTGTGGAGCTGAACATCCACTGTCCCATATGTTTTCATGATGTGATTAATTATCAGGGACAGGTTTTGCTTTACGTTACCTCGATCCGGATAATAGATTGGTAGAAGTGTGTCTAAAGATTCGCCCCTGACGTGTCCGGGTTTAACTCCACTGGTTTGATATTGAGTCTACACTCAGAATCACGATGAACGCAGAATATGAGATGCATTTGAATGATGCTTAATGTTGTACAGATGTGCCTCTAGATTGGTGATCGTTTTATTTGTAGGTGATACACGTTAATAACGTTTAAAAACTTGGGATGTTTATTGGTGCATATTTGTACTTAAAAATTTCCCGCTTTTCATTTTGAGTTTAGTTGACAATTGCTTCGGTGTTTTGGGTTAGTAGCAGACAAAATATGCATAACATAAACAAACTCATTAAATAAGCGAAATAATGTCTCAGGTAAACGTTGCCATTTGCTAGAAAACTGGTTATTATTTCTATATATATAAAATCAGTTATTAAAGACTGGATGGTTACGTGTTACTTGTGTAAAACAGCCGAATATCAAACATATTGGTTCTCGGTGTGGCAGAACAACAAACAGCTGATTATATTTAAGATTAAGTAAGATCTGAGCTTTTTACGGCTGTTTGAAGATTGCTGTCTTCTGGGCTGTTGCGCCGTGTAGTCTGGTAGAAGTTTACCGACGTTTCAGAGGCAGCAAGGACCTCTGAAATTGTACCCTAGAAGAAGGTGTTGTGTATTTTGGCACTCCCGCTTAACAATTTGAAGACGAAAACGAACTGAGGGTCACGGATCATCTAACGGAACGGAAAAAGACATTTCAAGACTTGTGAGATGTGAGGTTCTTGCGGTGTTGAAGGTGTCGATGTTGGTCTTCTAGTTTGGAACGCCGTGTGGACTTCTAGGTGGATACTGCATTAGCAGCTACCAAGTCCAGGCCCGGTCCTCGTGCTATGGCCTGGGTCCGTGAAGACCTCTGGTGTATGGCAACTAACTTGCACATATTTCGACCTCGTTATCAAGCAACCTTGTCTGTCCTGTACCCGAAGGGTCGTCTATCGAAATTTAGAAAGGTCGAAATTGTTATTATCGTGCACGTTTGTGACTGCTTTCAGGCAGTGTTGCCGAAAGTCTGTTTCGTATTAACTAGGCTGTATCAACAGCACCGATTAGCCTTGAATGATATTCGAGGCTAATAAAATAATTGGGAATGGATCGACATTTACTGTAGTCAAAGCATTTAGTTGAGGGTACTGACGTGAGGTGAGAGTGACCGAATTTCTGATTGGAAAACCAACAGAACACACCGTGTATTATTCTTCTGAATTTCGGTATTGCATCTTTCCGTGGTATTTACCGTATCTTGTATGATGCTTAGCAACCAATATTTGTTTTATGCTTCTACAATTCCTGGGTGCCTTGTTAGACGTTTTGTCTAGAACCTTTGCCTCGAGTGGGCTTCGAATCCACGATATCAGAGCTCGGACGATCAAGGCCGAGCCCCGTACCCCCGCGGTCACTGTGATCGGTTTATTAGCGCTTTTTATTAATCATAATTAAGGTTCAGTTTTTAATGAACTTTGTGGTGTACTGGTTGGCATACCTGCTTCCTGTTCTAGACATTCATTCTCGACCTTCGCCTCAACCCCTAAAGGCGTGTGTAAGGAAAGGAAAGTTTGAGTTGTCTCAGGTGCGTTGTTAATCACCACGCCATGAAGGTGCATAGAGTGCTGCACGCATTCCTGTCGTAGGCAGATGATGAAATTGGATGGTTAGCATCACGCCCCTTCCGATTTACCCCGGTAGCCATTGGATTGGCCCACACAATCGGTCTGGACGCAGTGGCGAAGAGAAACGTCTATGCCCATGGTGGGAATGGAACCCCAATCCAGTGCATAGGGTGTAGCCTTGTTATTCTACCGCCTGAGCTATGCTGGGTAATCGCTGAAAATATTTTAGGTTGTGGCACCAATTATTGTACAGAAATTAGTAACCATTTCGTCTTTCTCATTTGACACTATATGACACCGTTTGTTGCTTAGTAAAAAAAAAAATTTCCTCTCTTCACAACCGCTTCAGAAACGTCTTATCTAACCCCGTCCAGTTGTTTATACAGAAGAGTAAAGACTGCTTGAGAATTAGACTGCGCTCTCACGTGCCTTTGGCTAAGAACTCACCTCCACATTTCCTTCACGCTTGGTGTTGAGGTAAACTACCGTGTTCACATAATTTCTCACCATACAAAATTCCTCACATCTTTTCAGTGGATCAGTAATTGAAAATTCAGTATTCTCGCTGTCATCTCGATATGTTTTTCTTCAACGACAATAAAAGTTAATCTTTTTCAAACATGCAAAATTTGAGGATTTCACAATTATTGGAACTATGTCAGATATACTTTTACGACAGTGAAAATATTGATTGTGTCTCCTGGATTATGAAGCCTTGTAGGTCGTTACCAACGTTTCGGATGAGCTTATCGCCTCTTCTACCCTGAAGATGGAGGTGATAAGTTCCTCTGGATCGCTGGTTACCACCTACAAAGCTGCACGGTGTTACAACCAGGAAGAACAGAATCTTCGTACCGGTAGCAAATTTCGCGGACACTGACTGCACTGTTTCCCCACCTGTTGGTTCCCAGCCGCTCTGAAGTTGCTCCATGAAGGCGCTGCTGGGTCTTGAGAAGCCGCGGCTGCGTGGTGGAGTAGCATCAGCAACAGCAGAGGCATCGTGACCTTCACGTCGTTCCCTGTTGCCAGTCCGCACCATACTATAAGGAGATTCTGTCAAAGTCTGATGACACTTCGCTCCTCTTCTGTTTGTTTCATAGAGACCGCCGCAGTCGCTACTGTTTTATTTGTATTATTCATATCAAAAACGTTTATTCGCTCATGCGAACGCGCGTACAATATCTTCTCGGTCTTGTAGTACGTATTAATAAAGTATGGCATTCCGTATGATGGTCATACTACGACTGATATTTTTTTTGTGTGTGTGTTATGTCGTCAGTGCACCAAAATGCCGAATGCACGAACGTTTGAGGTTCAGGAGTATATATAAATTGAACAACATGGCGGGCACGCAAAATGTATATGAAATGATTAGCGAACTGTGAAATTTGGCGCTTGACAGGTTAAGTAGGGACACCACTTAATTTTTTTTTCTGTGTGCTCACAAGTAGAAATATGGCGGCACATGTACACGCAAGTAACTAACCTTTACTGTGTGTGGTTACGTTAAAAGTATTCGCCTTCTGACTTCATACACATTCCATTGTCGCGATATGCCTTCGGCATATTCGGCAAGGAGGGAGATTTTTAGTTTTGGGAACCCGAAAAGTCACACGGAACTAATTGAGGCGAGTGCGTGAATGTCCCAAGACTTGTGGGGGTAATGTAAAAGTTATTTACCGAATGCTGTCATGATGCAAAATAAGATAAATTTGTCCGGCCAAGAACTGGTATTTTTCGACGAATGCAGTGCCATAAACGTTTCAGAATTGAAGGTTAGAAGAAGCCTAGTTAAGTCTTTCTTGGAGGAGAGGATTTGTAATAAATAATTCCTTTGCTGTAAAGAAAACATGTCGACATTATTTTCAGCTTTGATTTTATATTTTGTGCTTTTCGGTCTCTGAAACTCTGGAATTTTTATTGGAAAGTTGGCGATCGTCTCCTGAATAATGATGGTCGACTGAAGTCTCATAAGTAATCTTTAATTTATCTAAGTTGGTTTTCCCAGCAGTCTTGCTGAAACGCCGAGCAATTTTCTTTACAAAGGGGGAAAATACTGCAACCTCAGAACAAACTGGATGTCCGCGAGTGTTCGATAAAATTTACTGAATCATGTAGTAACTCGTGGGACGAAACTCGTCATTTGAGTAGAGTTGTCAGTTGCTGCAATAAAACATTCGTCCGATTATATAAATTAAAAGTTTGACGAACTTTTCTGAGTAACTTGGAAATCAGCGATTTGTGCTGTTCTTCAGTTTTGATCTTGGCCAAAGCAGATAATCCCCTCATCTTCAACTTATCGTTTCCATCATAATTATCCTATTGTCTAGGTGTAGTGGTTGGCAATCACGTAGGTTCGATTACACCTAGCGAAGTCACGTGATTCTTTCTCGTGAAAAGGTTTCCGTTTAAATATTACGTTGGTACCAATGTTGTGTTTTTGGCCTGTGCAGTTTTCATTTGGGTGGGAACTAAACTCAAATGCCCACAGAGACGAGATAACTTTAATTTTACGAAATTTACTTGTAACGGCCATGACAGTTGTCTTATTTCTGGGCACCGGTGTTTCGACTTAAAACCTTTTCGAGTTCAGTAGGGACATATCGATCTACGTGTAGGCACACACAAAAATCGATGTATCCACTTAGCCTGCATTTCCTCATACAACTCCAGTTAAAGTAACGACTTTCCATTCCTTGATTTTGTTCTTTTCTCACGTACTATTTATTACACCAGACTTCGAGGCCTAAATACTTCGTAATTAGGAAATATCGCCTCGGTGACAGGCTGACATGTTTTTTCGTGGTTATTCTCTGTCGTTTCAGGCAAATGCCGGGACACTACTTCCACAACCTCTAAAATTCATTATTTACTAACCATCTTATCGTTCGTGACTATGATCTCAGCAGCTGAAAGCGTCGTTAAATAAGCCTGCAATAAATATTATAGGAAATAAACTCGTCTGTCTCTAATGTCGACGCTGAATAGGTCCGCTAGTTGATAAGGAATCCGCATAGACTATTTGATGAGAAATGTTTACTTATTATAGCGACTGGTTATCTTGCCTTATGGGCGGTAGGTCCGGAGTTCACCCTCTTAGGACCACTGTCTTCATAAAAGTATCCTCCTTCTCCTCACATTCTTATTTCGTGTACTTTGATGTCATCTGCACTATAGTAGCCGTCACCAAATTGCATGCTTCAAGGTCATACCAAAATCGTACAACGTTGCAACACGACCGGCCCAGAGCTGTCAGCGTAGCAAAGCTAGCAAGATTTAGAGCCGCGCGGTGTTGGGTGAGGGGTGGTGTATTCCGTGCTCTTAAAGGATGCATTTAGGAGTCCGGTTTCATTTTATGTCTTAAAGAACGCAGTCTTATTTAACATTTTTATATTGTGTTTTACTACATTAAAATGTAGTTGAATTACACTTTACCGCAGATGCGTTGTTTTCTGTCGTTCCAATTTCACCAAAAATAATCATGCTCTTCGAAATATACGAGCAGTTGGTACAGTGTCTTGAAATAAATGTAAACCACGAAACTTGTATTTAATTATTAATGAGTACATGTTGCCTATTATTATGTATTTACGTGTGTGGGTAAAGAGGAGTTAGCAGAAACAATAACACAAATTAGCAGACTACAACGAAAATCCTGCATGAAAACGATGCCAGTCTTGATCTTACTGAAGCAGATATTTTTGTGTTGTGTATACCATTGAGGTCTGAAGGATATAATCTGTACATATGTGAAAGTATCGGTTCTTACTACTTGTGACCTTTGATTCAACATGAATGAAAATCTTTGTTCCTTTGCAGAACTGAAGCATTTAATGACTGTAATCTGAACTAGAAAGACTGTGTTGTGGATTCGTAGACAACAGCTGGCAGAAGCTACCACCAACGCCACTATACCCATTACCGCCGTCTGACCGCTGTAGGGCCAAATTGTGTGTGTCAGAGAGGGGGGGAGGGGGGAAAAGATCCTGGGGTCTCGGGTTCGATTCCCGGCGGTGCCCGAATTTATAACTTGTGTTGGGCAAGGCCGTGGTCTAGGCAACACGGAGTTTTCCTCCGGGGGCTTCTTCCCCGGTTTCTCCGTGGCATTCCAACAATTACTCCATTCACACACAGAAGAAGGCAATGGCAAACCACTTCTGGATCATCTGCCAAGAACGTATAGGAACAGGTCCCAGTCCGAGAAAAGGATGGAAGGATCCTGTTCATATGGACCTGTCCTCAGACAGAACACTAAATAAATAAAAATAGATGAATGAATGTGCGGCTTGTGAGATTGAAGGTTTTCACAACAGTGACGATGATGATGATTATGTTTTGGGTTTCTGAAACGTATGTGCCGACAGTCTACCCGGCGCCAGAACAGAGGTCATCACCAACTCACTCCTTCTCCTTAATTCCTGCAGCCGACAATCCCAGTAGGGACCTGCGTATTGTTACCTCGTGACAAACCTATCTACCAGCCATAGGATTTCTTCTTCGTTTTCTTTTTAGTTCATAATCACCTTTATGGACAACACCTTGAGAAGCTGACATCACCCACCTAGTCAAGAAATTCGCCACTTTTATATAAGCCTCCAGTTCATTACCTAATATACAAAAGCCCGCCTCGTGTCCCTATCCTGAGCCCTTAATCCCCCTACACTTCTCTAAAATCCATTTTAATATTACCCTCCTACGCGTAGGTCTCGTCACTTTAGGTTTTCCGATTACAACTTTGTACTCGGTTCCCGCCTCCCCCATGTTTGCTTCGTGATCCTTGATATGTCCGTTGGCTTATTTTGTCGTACCGTTTATTTTTGAAAACTTTCGAACATTATCATGGTTTAGAGATCCGAAAAAGCTCTTATGGTTCGTTTAAAATTTATTATTGTGTTGTATACGAGTCTGTTCTGTGTTTAAACTTCGGACATAATTTATACGTGTACCCTAATTTCTGTACTTTTGTCAAACTAATTCCTTTTCATCAACAATACCAACGTGTATGACTTGTAAAGTTCTGAGGTGGGGGTGACATTAAAGATACTTCAAGTTCTGCATTAAGTTGTGTTAAATATGTTCCTGTAGACTGAAATAATTAGTAATATTTTAATGGTCCATATAGTTTTATATCCAATGGTATCTTGGGTGCTTTCCCCAAGGATAATTCTTTAGTTAATTAGCTGGTAGCTTATATCTGTGTAGTGCCGTGGTCAATGCGTGGAGTTTTACCTTCATTTTTCTACCGCGTCCATAATGGCGGGAACACAGCAGTTGATGTCCTTGGGACAATCAAAGAAGACAGTTTATAAATTGTACTTTTGATGCAGAAAATCTACAACGGAATTCTCTCCCTCATATTTTTGATGTTTGCCGTAATTTGAAGCCTCGACGCATTAAGCACACGATTCAGTTAATTAACATAATTTACTGCCGGCAAGTGTAAGATGATGGTGGAAATTATCCATATGACGTCATGCGAGGTTTACGCATTTAGTGTGCTGTTGGTATTGCAAGACAGTGTAGGCAGATATGGTAGACACAGACGCGTTCTTTATTCGTATATGTTTGAAAATGTTGATTCGTTATGTATGAAGTGAATCATTCACGGCGACTGAAGTCTGTGAAAGACTCTCTCAGGTTACAAGCTGCATCAGGTGGCTGCATGTGGAATCAAGCTTATCTTCTTCGAGAACAATCTCTGCTTGTTCTCGAAACGTTGGCAGAATATATGGTTGACGTTATGTCTAACGGCGCTGTATTAATTGCAATTGACCGATATTTCTTCAACTGAACGTAAGCAAACGTACATATTACACTTTTTTTAAAAAAATAAAAGGACACGAACGTTCATCTCCGCCAACGCAGGCTTGTCTCTGGATTGGGTTCTACTCCTACTAGGAAATGCGTCTTTGCAAAATGTCTCAGAATGGAATAATCACGTGTTTGCTGCGCGCGCAGCCTCTCAGTCTGTCCAGTAGTATTGCCTCGTTCGCTTTGGTTGAGTTTCTTATGAAAGTCGTTTGAACTCCAGCGTTTTAAACGTGAATGTTCACATTTGAGCAGTTTCATCGGTTGCCAGTATGAAACAAAAGTAATGTTTGCTGGTGTCCAGGTAGCTGTTGTCTTCCTGTTGAGTAAAATGAGTTGATAACTTAACAGAAAAAAGGAAAAGAAAAATAGATGTTTGCGTAAAAATGTGGGCTAGGAAAAGGAATGATCTAGTTTTATTTAATATGCCTACATTTATGAAGTAATTGATCTCGGAAGATAGATAAATCAATAAAAATCTCTGAGAATGTGTAACCACAATATTTTTGGCTTGAACAAATCATTAGTTCTTACACCACTCGTCTTCGACTTTATGATTTTGTTGACTTGTTAGCTGTACACTATTTTCACTGTCGTAATTTTTCTTGGAACACAACTTGCAGTCAGCCTTTCAGTGTTGATTTCCTCAACTATTTTTTCGTTCTGTCATCTCTCGCAATTTCTTTAGCGATAGTCTACATATCGCTTTCAGCGTTCACTTGTGTTTTGTACTTTTCATTCACTTCAAATATGTGCAAATGTCGTCACTTCTCCACTTATTACCCACTTTGTGAACGTTCACAACAATACGTTTTGTTAAGAAAAACATACTCTAGTTTTTTATTCTGCTTTTCAATAATATTAGCAGGAAAAACGGTTTTTTTCATACGTTCCAATTAACTGTAGAGTCAAGTAGTAGTTCACATTTTTCAAGTTGTTGTTAAAGTCAAGTAATAGTTAAACTGGTTCTACTTTACTTGAAACTTGAAACCAGAAACATATCTGTTTCTAGACTTGAAATGTAGGGGAAGATGAGGCAATATGGGGGTGCAAAGGTTTAGATGACTCTACAAAGAACCATATAAAATGGAAATTATTTGTTTATGACCTATGACTACTGAAGTAACCAATAACGTCTTGTACTGAAGAAAGAAAAACATTTTGATATAAGAAATGCCGAAATAAAATAGTGTAGATTGCCCCGTCTTACCCCATAAATGGGACAAGACGGAACGAACGAATGGGGAAAAATGGGGTTTCTCTTCAGTTTCTAAATGAACAGTCGATTTATGGCTTGGATTATTCTTAGCACATTAAAGTTTCATCTCCAGTGTAGTGTGAGGCAATAGACGCCATTTTGTATTCCATACGTCCTTCAGTCACTCATTAACTTCGCACATTGCGTCTTTATTCCAACCACCGAGTTTTCTTGATGTCGTTTCTTACAACATTCGAAAATTAAAACACAATAACATTAATTTTGCCTTAATTAGTTAGACAATTGAAATAGTTAAAAGTGTTAGATTATTTTCATTTGGGCGGTATTAATTTAGTAGCATAATTCGCAACTAATATAATGCTAAATAGAAGTTAAAGTTTAGGAATGTGTATTAGTCTCAGCATTCTAAAGCCAACTAACACATTATGACGCTTAACCGACTATAAAAATGTCTAGTAGCAAGACAGGAAACCTGCGGTTTATGATGGGGTAGCTTGTCATGCGCGCACCACACTCTTGGCAGATGTAACTGTTCAGTCCAACGCATGGAACAAGTACACAGCCGGTCGCGTGGCGTTTCCAATATTTTGTCAGATGTTTATGAGTTCCCAACGTAATACTGAGTACATTGGTTGAAAATGACCGTGAAATTCGATCAGCTGAGGTAAGATTCAAGTAAATCGAAGTGATACTCCTGTAAGCGTGTTTTCTCATTGAAGGATAGGATGTGGGTGATTCGTTCCAGGCGTCAACAATAGAATGCAGCACTTTCTGGCTGTAAAAGAGGGGTTATAGTCGGCGCAGTAGTTTTTGGCCGGTGGAGGAGCTCTGTGTACCTGAGGTGGCACGGTCAGTGCATTTCTTTTGTTTGGGCGTTCAGTCCGATAAGATCCTCGGTGCAGTCAGCATAATACTTTCGCAAAAGAGACTCGCTCCTAGCCTTCCCCTTGAAAATTCCACCCGCCAAAAACTACTACGCCGACTACGAGGTGCGATCGGAAATTTTCAAGACTGCGCGTATAAAAACCCGTACACTTATCTCAGGTATTAAATTCATCCATCACCCTCGAAGTAGTTCCCCTGGGAGTGAACACAACGACCCCAGCGCCCCTGCCAAGCCTGGAAGCATCCCTGGAAATCTTTCTTTGCCAGCCTGTCAAGCACCATCTGCGATTCTGCCTGAATCTCTTCTATCGTCTCAAATCCCCTTCCCTTTAGCTGAATTTTCATCTTTGGGAAGAGGAAGAAGTCACACGGAGCTTAAAAAGGAAGTTGGGGTCGGTTCTTGCAAGATCTTGGAGCTCCTGACAAACGAGAAGTCGATTCTGCTTCTAGTCCTCTGACAGGATGCGTCGCATGTGGAGTTCTTCCTTTAGAATCAGCTGACAGGTCCCATAGCCTATCCCAACAATGTCGCACAAATCGTTGATGGTACGACGTCGATCTTCGTAACATTTTCGGGCGTTGTGCTCGAAGATGGTCGTCCAGAACGCTCGTCATCATCGACAGAGGTTCGGCCATTTTTAAAACGTGAATGCCACACAAAAGTTGGTGCACGACCCATTGCGGACTCCCCAAATGCTTGCTTGAGCATTTCATAGGTTTCCGTAGCCGTTTTGGCGAGTCTTTGGCAAAATTTGATGCACACGCCATTCCGAAATCGCAGGAGGGTCGGTGTAATGCACTACCAAAACGCCCATAACTAGACACAGTCTTGAAACTTTCCGATCGCACCTCGTATACCACTTCATACCTCAGTAACCCGCCTTTCCCCTACTTGAAACAGTTTACATCAGTTTTTGTTTACAAACGACTTGCATTCAAGCAGCTTGACTGGTGTGAACGAGGCTTAAGATGTGGCATTAACAGGGGTACATACGAGGCTCGTCCTTAAAGTAAGTTTCCCTGGGGCCGTTTACAGAAAGAAAACACAATTTCATGGAAATATTTATTGCAACAGATACAGCAAGTGTCCAGCTATTTTTCAACATATTCGCCACCGGAATTGAGACATTTGTCATACCGTGGGACCAACTTTTGAATACCTGTGTCGTAGAAGTCTGCCGCCTGGGATTGGAACCACTGTGTGACAACCATCTCCGCCTCTCTGTCATTCTCAAAACGCTGACGCTGACCGGACAGGAATTTCTTGAGGTGTAGGAAAAGATGGAAATCACTGGGAGCGAGGTCCGGGCTGTAGGGTGGATGATTAAACACCTCCCAGCTGAACTCCTGCAGGAGACTTGCTGTCCGTCGAGCCGTGTGCGGCCTAGCGTTATCACTGACCGCACTTCACAGTCGGCGGGAGCTGGAATAAGAACCTCCATCTTCAACAGCTGCAACGATGCTACTGTGAGAACGCGGGAAGTACCGTTAGTGCATGCGCCATGCTACGTCATTGCTCTATCACGTACGCACAGTCGCTTCGCGCAATATAAGGTTTGCTAGCTGTGGGACGAGTGGGAAACATACTTTTGGGACGCGCCTCGTATATTCAAAAACTTGTCGTAGAACGTGATGGTATGCACAAAAAACAATACTGCTTTATGTTCGTGAATTCCGGATTCGAATCTCGACATGGCTGTCTTGTTCGTTTTTTCTTCAGACCCTCCCGACAGAAACATCGAACTAGGTCTATATGTGTCAACAGTCACCATACAGAATTAAATGGTGCCAGCGTCTCTCACTTTCTGGGAGTCCACCAGGCCGAGATGGAGAATTAGAAACCAATTATGGGGCTATCTGGAATGGCATAATTAATGTTCATACGAAACGTCATGTAAATTCGACGCTTGGTCTGAAACTTTTATAGTGGGCAGGGACGCAAACATTAATTTTTGATGAAAAGGTGTGGTAGTTTTTTTGTGGATCATGTTTTCTGCTGGAGGAAAATTTTTTCCTTCCATTGGCCATTATGTATGTTGGAATCTCTGACAAATGGTGTTTTTTTACAAACAAATCGGAACTGTTATGAATGAAGGCTGCTTGACGGAAACCAGACAAGAGAGGGGGGGGGGAGACTTTTAGCGAGGTGGGTGGCCTCTACACCCCTCTTCCGCTTTGAATGCCATCATTTCTTCAACACGTGGACATACTGGACCACGTTTTTGACTCGGTGAGACCAAGCAGTAAGGCAGTAAGTACGCTGTTAGCCTTCCCAACGCCGAAATATTCGTGTGGACCTGGGTCCTTTGAACACGGATTAGCAGTGGAATGATATCGACGGCAGAAATCCAAAGAACTCTGAGAGGAACTTGTACTAGTGTCACTTCATCCATCACCAGAAGCCGGCGACGAACTGCCAGAGCTATGAAGGCTTGCCTAAATAAACGTAGAGACGATAAACATCCCTTGCCTAAAATATTTGTCTAAAACATTTGTGTGTTTGTCAGATGGGAACATTTCTAAACATTGTGCCGAGGATTGAATAATCTGTTTAGAGCCTACCAAGTGCACTGATTAGACCCACTGAGCAAATAAAAAATAAACCAACTTCAGTCGGATTTTGACAGACATTTCCTCCACACCACGTGGAATGGGTGATTTTCCCGCCACGACTTTGTTTTTGAGTATCCTACTGACAGTGGATTGCACCACGCAAATATGAGGTTCTTATATTTTGTATCCTACCCCTTACGCTCAGATGTCGTGTGTTCGAAGCTCAGAAACGTTAAGTGCAGAATATTGCTACTTGATTTATACTTGTCCTAGTATTTCTGTGGTAGTTTTATGAGATATGTATATAAGCGTGGTACTGAACGCTGCGATCGAGTGGTTAGCACTCTCGCTCCATATTCGGGAGGTTCCGGGATAAAATCTCGGCCTAAATTCCAATTGTCCTAACTTTTTTATTTTTTCTCTATTTTCTCCAGCTTTATGTCTTAAATTAGGCTGTGACTGCTTCCTTCCACACTCAATAGCATTTGACAGTAAGTAAAACATTTGTGGTTTCTGGTGTAGGACGAATGGGGTAGCCAACTAGATCCTCCGTGCATCGACATCATGAGATAAGCAATACTTGTGCACCGCCCTAGCGTGGAGGGTAGCAACATCTTCTAGTTAAAATTAATGTTGAAATCTGCATTAGATAATATGCCTGTGTAAGATTTGAGGTTTTCACAGCGGTGAGTCTGAAGATTGCTGTCTTCTGGGTTACCAGACTACACGGTGCAACAACCCAAAAGACGGCAGTCTTTTAATTTGCCTGTGTTTGTGTCATTGTCCTTATTACCGAAAGTGGCGAACGTGGGTGTTCAATCTACGTTCGCAACTTGACACCGTTGATATCATCAAGGGCCTCGCATAAGCTGAATTTCCCCGGGTCCCTCATTTCGCTAGGGACAACCCCAGTAACATTGTCTCACTTTCTCGTGAACACATTTCTTATGCATCACACCAGTTTCCTATTTTCGTTAGATTTTGGAATGAAACTGCTTTAAAATTATACAATGTGTGGTTATAATTGTCGACTATATGGATGACCCTCACGATATGTTGGTACTCCTGATGTTATTTGCTCACATGTTTTAACGTTTTGATATCAGTCGTTCTAGGCAAGTGCTCGGTTGGCGCAATACCAGGTGATTCAAAAAGGACTTTACAACTTTGAAAGTGTATAGAAATTTATTCAGAAGGCTTACAGAATCGGTTGAGGGGTCATTTTGTAGCAAAACAAATCAAGTTTGACTCACGTTGTGCTGTAGTACCGAATTCCGTCACCGCGAGCGCAAGCGGCAGTGCATTTGAAAATGGCTCGAAAATGTTCTCATACCACAGTTAGACGAAGATGACCAAAAAGGACGCATTCACTTCTAGCAAGACGGCGCACCACCTCACTACCTCACAGAAGTCCGGGATTTCCTCAATAACCGTTTCCCAGGTCGGTGGATTGGTCGAACAGGGTCGATAGCATGGCCACCTCGTTCTCCAGATTTGACACCTCTCGATTTTTTCTTATGGAGTTTCATTAAAGATCGTGTGTTTGTTCCACCCTTACCTGCCAATCTGACTGAGCTCAAAGCTCGAATCACCACCGCAGTTGCAGAAGTGACACCTGATATGCTGGATCGTGTTTGGCAAGAAATTGATTTCAGGTGGGATGTCTGCAGTATCACCAATGGCAATCACATCGAACCAAAATGACTGTTTGAGGTAAAACTTGATTTGGTTTGCTACAAAATGACACCTCAGCCGATTCTGAAAGCCTTCTGAATAAATTTCTATACACTTTCAAAGTTGTAAAGTCCTTATTGAATCACCTTGTATATTAGGTAGCAGCTGTTTATTTACACAGTATTCCCATTCCATTATTCGTTACCCTATCGTTCGATGCGAGAAAGCTAGAGTTAGTTCAGCCAGGTTGTGTGTGTTATTGTAGTGTTCAAGAAGTCTCTGCGTACTAGATACGTCGCTGCAAGACTGTATCGTTGTTTTTCTTTAGATTGGTAGCACGATTATGCAACGATTCGTGTGCAGAACTTTTTGGAACTTACTTTCTTTATAAAAATGTCAATACACTGCTCAGGTTTTATACTTTAATAATTTGCGGTTTAAAATCAGCTTAGTGAGCTTTCTAAGGTTGGATGTCATCAGCTAATTTGTGGACGTCTGCTTCTAAAGTTGAAGATTGAATTCGTAACGTAGCATGCAAGTGTTCATTAGTAAGCAGGGATCAGTATTTTTCGCCTGTGGTTCATAACCGAGGACGCTTGCTTACAGGAGTTTTACCAATTTTCTTTTTCTTTTTAAGAAGTCTCAATGGCGGGGAAATTTAAAAGAGGGAGTCAACATAAAACTGCAGTAGGTTATCTTTGGAAAATCATCCTTCAAAGAGTCATTACTTTGTAATTCCATCACATCCATTTGTGTCTGTTTCTTCTGTTCGAGGACCACATTAATGTTGGTGAGAAAAAGATATTGGAACAAGCCGATTTCGTTTGAGCTAGTGTAAAAATCATTGAAACTTCAAATTCATTTCACAGCTGTCGAATGATGCTAACAAAATTATCCTTCAGCATTAGCTATTAAAATGGCTTGATGAAAGATTACAAAGTAATTTTGCAAAAAGGAACGTTGCCAGAGATTTGTTCATTCATATGTTTTTTCAGCAATTTCAGTTTAATTTCAAAAACTTTAACTTCAGGAACATGTCAGAAAGTAATTTATTTTGCAGCTTCAATTTAAGCTCCTCCTCCTCCATTCGGTCCTCTGTTAGGTCCGTCTGTCGGAGGCTTTGATTGAGGTTTCGAAACAAGATAAGTTATTCCCATTAGAAAAGCGAGCTGTAGGATACATTTATCATCTGTTAGCAGTGGTATAGTGTATCCTGGTGAATAATGTACCATAGGAGTTTAGGAGCCAACGTGTCACTTCCATGCATATTCGCCCAACAACATGTTTTTTCGACCATGTATTGCTATAGTTTTCTGAGCTCAATTCCGAAGAAGCGAGTGTTTCCTGCACTTCCAGAAACACATCCTTGTCAATAGTTAATAGAACTTTGGTCCAGAAATGCAGTATTATTAAATCGCCCGGACAGTTGTGCCACAGTGCTAAGGTATTTTAATAGCAGCAACTCCACTCTTGTGTTATGTTGTAATTTAATCACACAATTTTTTCTACAGTGCAAACACTGCAACATAGAAAAATGCATCTTGAAAGTTGTACCTGATATTTATTGATTATTTGAAATGAAATTCTGCTGTATTGTCCAATGACGTTAAGTTTTTGTACTGGGATACTGAGAAACGACCCGTTCTTCAAGTGCCTGAGCACTGCGGGTCCCAACTTTCGTTGGCTTTGATCTATTAGACATTCGGTAGGACTCCTTGGACGAGGGATCAGCACCTTGCAAGGCCTCTACCTGTACACAGGACAGCACAATACAGAAAATCACGGACAAACATCCATGGCTGGAATGGGATTTGAACCCATGGTCCCAGCGACCAAGCGGCCACTGCGGTTTTTATTGGCCTCATAATATAAATTATGCTTTATCAAGTCTGAAATTAGGTATTCTACTTGATTGTTTACAGAGACGACTCTGTCTTTTCCGACTGTGATTCTTTTTAGTGCTGTAAAGCTTTGACAGCATCTGTTGTAGATGGGACGTTCAATACTATATTAGCTAGTTATAAGTTTATTTAAAAGTGGTAGCTATGAAATCATTGTATCATAAACTCACTTTTCATTTTAGCTGTTCAGGAAAGGAAGCCTTAAACATGTGTATATGTGCCAAATTTCTCTCAGTTCCATTTTTTTCAGTCTTGAGAAAAAAGTTAACAGATAAATTATTTGTTTGTCAATAATTTTGTAGAAACTTATTCTGTTCTTTACATTTACAGAATTTACTATGTTGTATTTTACCACTTTTATTTCTTTGGATTGTATCACATAACTTTGTGACTTCCACAGAAGTGGAGAAACCCTGTGCAGCATTAATTTTGTAGGTGGCTTTAAAATTGTAGGATTTGATGTTCTCACAGCATTGAGTCTTAAGATTTGTCTTCTGGGTTGTTGCGCAGTGTAGTCTGGTCGATGTTTACCAACGTTTCATCGCCCTGATGATGGATGCAGTATGACCTCTGAAACGTTGGTGGACATCTGCCAGACTACACAGCGCAACAACCCAGAAGACAGAAATCTTCAGACTTCAAAATTATTTTATTTTAACAGCTCACTACACTGACTTTTGTTTGTGGTGTATGAAACAAAATATCAGAATGTGTAAACACTGAAGAAAAGAGTTGTAGTGAGAAAGCTGTTTGAAATTTCTTGTATCTAATTGCTGCCATTTCATATTTTGCACTCCACCCCTCCCTTCTCCTCACTATTTCAAAAAATACTCCAAGATCAAGATTCCGCACTTAGTTAAATTTACCAAACACAAACAGAAGGATTTTCTGGTAGCATGTGAAGAGATTTTATTCTTCAGATATTCACTTAAGACAAAAATCCTTTTGTCTGAATGTGATGGAAAGGTGCTGTAAGGAAAAAATTAAAAAAATTGTATTCCTTACAAGGTTCAGTACATGCAGATAGTTTTGCATGTGAATTTGCCTCAAATATTTCATGGTGAAGACAACTCTGTTGCCTACTTGTAATTGACACCCCATCATATGTTTGAGCTACAAGCGTACATTCAAAATTGAACTTTGAAACTTCATTCTGTACATGACTGAAAAGACAATCAAAAGTAATGTCAGTGGAACCAACATACTGTTTGCTGAATTTTACCATCATGAATGAACTTCAATACACAGGCCAACTGAAATCATCAGTCTTGTCCAACATAACTGCAACGTGAGATTCTTTTTAAATTTGTCATGAAATTTCATTTGACATCACTTCATGGATGACTTTTATGTTTCATCAAATAATTTTGAATGTCAGATGATGTGACTCTGAAAACAATGGTGGTTTCTAGGCGTTCATTCAGGAAATTTGGCAGTTTTTTAAAATTATGTAGACCTGTAGTTACCTGTGTTGAGAAACAAATCAAATTCATGATGACCTCCAAATGGTAGTTCCTGATTTGCCATCAAGCAAGTCATATAAAATGTATCAGTTTCTATGAACTGTTTTATCGTGTTAAAATTAATTGTCAACAGCCTTATTAAGCAAGTCGTATAAAATTTATCAGTTTCTATGAACTGTTATCATGTTAAAATTAATTGTCAACAGCCTTATCAGTACTTTGATGACCAAATTGCAGAAGGCCCAGTGTGCATTGCAGATGTCCTGCAGAATATTTGTTTTTCTATAAAGTATATAAATTATTAAGGTTGTCAAATCCTCTGAAACTCCAAGCTTTATTACTCTTTGAAAACAGAAAACGTGGCCAAACTTTTGTTGTCTGTTTACTCCAGGTAAATATATTGTGAAATCTGAAAATTCCTCGTGTGGATACTGTTTTTTGTACACTTGCAAGGTTGGAGAGGGTGGGTAATTTAATTATCTTCAGTTTCTCGATTAAAATTTTCTGAAAGTGGTTTTATAATAAATCCTGAATAATACATTTATCAGTCACAAATATTAATTGTTTCCAGAAGAAAAGGTGTTAATATACCAAAATTAATGTTTTAAAAACAATCGGTCTAATGTACCATCATTACTAGAATCCTACGCTAAGGAAAAATACTTGTGAGGTATGCAATATGGGATGATGATGATGATTACACATCCTGGGATTGTAAAAGAGGCTTATTCTCTGTCTCTCTTTTTCATTCTAACGTTTGTGTGAAAGCACAGATTGGCACCCATATTCAAGTGGTGGAACGCTTTGCTTCTTCGGTGTGTATGAAGGTGATCAAATTATGTGGCAGCGAAGCTAATAGGACTTCGTGCAAACTTTAGAGCTGTTACTGAATTGGAAAAGGAAACATTTCATTTATATTTCTCTAGTTAGAGTGGTCTGGCAGCACACTACTAGCCAGACCAGAGGAGACCAACCAGTAGTAAAATTTTGGTGTTGTGTATTTTAATCTGTATTTTTTTAAAGTAGTTGAGGATATAAAAAACATATTTTGAGAAAATTGACAAGCCATTTCTATAATTTTGTCTCTTTCTAACTTTACAAACTATTTTTTTTACAGTATGATTTCTCTTTTTATTCTTCCTCATTTTAATATTCAGTTAATTTTTTAGGAGCATTTGCAGCTAAAAGTTGCAAAAATGTAAAAAATGTCTGGAATTGGTTTGCCATATCTATAACAGTTGATAATAAATCTTTAAGAAATTTGTCGCAGTTCGTGTGCTAATATGTTTGTTTATTTATTTATTGAACCTGTCAGCTACAGACCTTACATAATGTCAAATTGTGATCTATAAAGTGGTTCTTCTGGTTGGTCTTAAATAAAATCTATGAACAGTTCTAGTCTTGGTAACAGAATCCAGGTGAAGTATAGCTGGCTAATTTCAGATGTCAGATTCGTGTTCTATTCTTTATGCAGACCTGTATCTGCGAGTACTTTAGAAGGTGCCACAAAGTTTTTAACATGAATAACATGTCTCGAGGCCAGTAGTACTGATTGATGGACCGAACACATATGTGTGTGTGGTTCGCTTTAGATCATGTGCTGAGAATGCTGCTGAGATCTGTTCACATGTTTTTCTTTAAACGGTATCTAAATAGAAAAGTGTTACATGTACCATTTGCACTGTAGCACCAAGGAAGTTCTGTTTGCAAAATGTTCTGCAGTATCTTGCTGTCCAACATAACGTAGGCGCCATTAGTTAAACATAAAGCAGACCTTCACCAGAACTTGTCATTAACATTTCTCTTCCATCAGATCATTTCTTACATTAGCTTATGTCCATAATGTGTCTTTCATAATGTTGTGTGTTGCTTAATAAGCAATTGAAGGGTCGTTATAATTTTTTTTGTGTTGGAAGCACATCTGCTTTCTTTTTTATATATGTACGCAGATCCAAAACCTGATTTTCCATGACAAGTTTGTTATGGGACTATATTTTGTTGTAGTTCCTTTGTTTTTATACAGTTTTAATGTTTACATGTTATGTAAAAACACCATATTCCTGCTTTTCTTTTGTCCATTGTTAGGTCTGAAAGCCTGTTTGTGCATTTTTATCAGTGTGTTTTTCTCTTCTGTACATCTTTGATCTCAGAACGTTTTGTCAGATTTTTTTTACTTGTATGGGAAACTTCTGATTTGTTGACTAAATATGAAATGGTCTTATTTGCTAATTATGAAACCAGTTTTTGCCTTGTATATTCACCAAATAGAAAATTATTTTAGACAATGGTAACATGTAACCAATGTTTTGTACATATATAAGTATATGAAATCTAAAACTTCTTGACGATGGTGAAGAGTCATTTGAATAAAAATTTTCTTGGATATTATCCATCGTCTAGTAAAATATAAAACGTAAAACGACCTTTCGGAGATGGGGCTCTATCTCCGTCTTCAGTTTCCTACTCAGTTGGGCCCACTAGATAGAGCTAATCCCTATCTCCGGACAAAGTAAAAAAGTGAAAGTCCCGGAATAAAAAGACGTCACCACACCATCCATCCGTGGGACGTAAAAGAATAAAATAGTAGAAATAAAATTCGTTAAACACGATAAAGCCAAATAAAACAAAAACTCACAAAATGTGGGAATAAATACATATGAACATTAATTTGAAACTCGATGCACAACTTGGACTTCTTCAGAGTTGACCGGAATCCAAATAAGAGATAAATCCAAACTATGCTGGCTGATAGGATTGGCAAGTAGTGCCATGTGTGCCGCCTCCTTGTATTTCCTGTAGACGGTATTAGGTTCTGTTAGTAACACCCTGGCTCCATCCCAACAGACATGATGATCTTCTTCATACGCATGTTAGGCCATAAAAGTATTGGGAACCGTTATAATATCAGGACGATTTTTAAAACCAGTCATACTCTCCGTGGTTTATTGATGTCCATGAGACCCAGAACAGTCGAGAGACAGACTAGGCAGTGTGTGTACGGGATCCCGTGTGATTGCGGTAGATGGTAAATTGGCGAAACCAGCAGACCTCTGGAGGTACGCATAAAGGAACACAAATATAACTTCATATAGGGCCTGCTGGAGAAATCCAGATTGGCCCAACATGCGTATGAAGAAGATCATCATGTCTGTTGGGATGGAGGCAGTATGACCTCTGAAACGTTGGTTAACATCGACCAGACTACACAGCGCAACAACCCAGAAGATGGAAATCTTCATACTCACTGCTCTGAAAACCTCAAATCGTACATAACTAGCATTTATTTACAGTGTATTATGCGAGACATGTTTTTAAGGAAAGTAGTAGTTCCTCTGAGTATGGTAGCATTTTGTCTTGTGTAGAAATAACTAACAATTAGTGTAAACCAGAATAAGAAAGTATATTGGTTTTTGTCCTTGCAGGCAGAGTTGGTGTACCTTCGAGCAGAGTTGGTCGATGCCAAGGCACAGCGCTCAGTGCTGGAGCAAGAGCTACACACGCTGCTGTTACAACTACATGCCTGTCAGCTGCAGCACCTGCCAGGTGTACACACGGAACCAGATGCAGAACGAATCCTCAGAAGACTGGAGGAAGAGTTACAACGGTCTCCAACACACCAGCACAGAAGTTAGTCTGCGTCGTTGTAAATGTTGACAGCTTAGCCTGTGTTATGTCCACTTACTGAATGTAGTTCACTTGTTATTTCCACAAAGACTTTATCTTTTTTGATTTCTGTCTTCTGGGTTGTTGCGCTGTGTAGTCTGGTCGATGAATCACCCTGATGACGGAGGCAGTATGACCTCTGAAACGTTGGTAAACATCGACCAGACTACACAGCGCAACAACCCCGCAGACAAATCTTCATACACACCGCTGTGGAAACCTCAAATCTTACTTTATCTTTTAACTATATTTCTTTACCCTGAGATGTTTGTTGGATGTCTGTTATCAGGGTCATATTTTGGAGCCAGTTTATGAGTTCATACTTTACATGAAATGAGTTTCTAAAGTTTTATGATGGTGACTGATGCATTGTATCAGTATCATGTTGGCATAATTCACCGTCATTGACTTTTTGAGAATTTTAGTCTATGGCCAGCCATATGCCTGTTGGAAAATGTTTGTACAGAGAAATTTATTCCTTGGTTACTGCAGGATATTTTATGGCTCGGTCACATGATCTGAATCCCATCACTTTTCTTAAAAATTGCAGTCTAAGTCAGAAGTTTGTGCCAATGTCCTTATATCAGAAATTGTAAATTTTCTTTAGAATGGTCCATTTTAAGAAAAAATTTGCTTCTACAAAACAGTAACATCTTCTGGGTTGTTGCACTGTTTAGTCTGGTAGAAACTAAAACATTTTGAATTACGTTTAGAGCTATTGCAGAATGTGTGCATTGAATACCAGTTTGACCTTGATAATAAGTTTTGTGATGAATGCAATCTGAAAATCTCACTGACAAAGTGCAAAACCATTGCCAAAAGACTGAGAAACATTTGTTTGTGGTCTAATGCCATCATATAAGGCACGTATTGAAGTGGGGCAGATAGCAATAGAAAAACTCCTTTACAGGTGAGTATTGTTTAATTAGTCCATGAAACCTGCAGATCTAAGTGATACCACAAGTAAAGTTGGTACAAAGCACACAATTCTGATCCGAGCTAAGGAGTTATCACAGTATCTGATGGCATTCAGAAAAGAAGAGTTGTCTGAAACTATGCTTAACCAGTCAAGTGACATATTTCCACATTGTTATCTCTCCCATGATCTGAGGTCATTGTTGAAACACAACACTGTGAACCAAGTTTATTGTTGGTACACATTATTGCAACAGTGTAAACTGAGATAATTGTTTTTACATTTTATTGGAACAGTGCGAACTGGGGCTGCTGTTGACTAACGTTATTGGACCACATTATTGCAACGAGACTTTGAATACCGTTGTTGCATTCGTTATTCCTTTGGTTGCCCTGCTGACGTCAGTGCCCATGATATGGCATGAAGAACGCCATTGAACATATACAGGGCAAGTCTAAATGATGTTCCTGATTTGAAACACATGCTATTCACGTTTAATGAAATTCAGATGCACAAAATTGGTACCAATGGAAAGAGAAAATCTCCAAGTTTATGTTGGTATACATGTAGTAACACTGTTCGTCGCCATGGGCGATATGAGAGGAAATGGCTGCCATCGAAGACAGGGAAGCCTATTGTGTCCTGGATTTCCACATTCACCGGACCTGACGCCCTGTAATTTTTTTCTGTGAGGGTTTGTCAAAGATAGAGTATTCGTGCCACCCTTACCACAGACCTTGTTTGATCTGCGAGCACGTATCACAGCAGTCATTGCAGCAATCAATCATGATATGCTGCAACGTGTCTGGGAGGAACTTGACTACAGGCTGGATGTGTGCAGAGTTACCAAGGGGATTCATATTGAACACCTGTGATGTACTGAAACAAAACTTGGAGAATTTTTCTTTCCATCAGTACCAATTTTGTGCATCTGAATTTTGTTAAACATGAGTAGCATGCAAGATTTGAGGTTTTCACAGTGGTGAGTAAGAAGATTTCTGTCTTCTGGGTTGTTGCGCCGTGTAGTCTGGTCGATGCTAACATGAGTAGCATGTCTTTCAAATCGGGAACATCATTTAGACTTGCCCTGTACAATACTAAAATCCTGTGTGATGATAGGTATACAGTATGTTGGGGTCATTTTCAACCAGAATTAAAAGTAACAACATTGCAAACATAAAAAAAGAGTTATATTTGACTTTCAGGTTCATTTCAGTACCTGATGAACTATTGAAGGTGCATGTGGTGAAAAAATATCTTGCAAACTGAGTTTTATGTGAAGCTTTCCTTTGTGACATGGACTTTTGAGGTTATGTTTTGAAAGGAAACCTTAGAATAGGTTTTATGTGACATTACTAAATATTTTTTATTTTCATATACAGTTAAAGAAGATGGAACGCAGGTTGGCGTCATGGAAGTAGCATCTCTCCGCAGTGAACTGTCACAGCTGCAGAGTGAAAACACAGCTCTGCGCAACACATTGCTCGCTGTACACAGTGAATTGTATGGTGCTAAGCTTGTAGCAAAATACCTAGATAAGGAATTGGCTGGCAGGTGCGTGCGTGTCTGTGTGTCAAATCAAACTTGATAATAAAGCATCTTCATATGTGTAGTTCAGCCAATAAAGTGACAGACCATGTATTGGATGACCAAGGTTCATTTTTCTGTTCGACTGTGTTGGAAACGGCTCTGTTACACACCTAGCCTCATATCGGATATGCGCGTACTTTGCAAGCTAGATAGGAATTCATTGCTTAAATTATAACTTTGTAATGCATACATACTCACAGACTACTATTAATTGTTATTATTTTTTTCTAATGAGGGAAGTAATTAAAAGTGGGCCTAAGAAATGAGGACACTGTATTCAGAGCAGGACTTTGAACCATTTTAAATAAAGGTGTGGTTCATATTCGGTTTGAAAAGCAATCTCATATTCTGGTTCAGTGCTTTCAGACCTGTAAAGATTCAGTAACCAATTGAAACTGGTTCATACTGGTTTAAAATTATAGTAACTAACTGAGAAGTATTAATATAAATTTGTATTTAACTAACTCCATGTAGCAGAGTCTTTCTTTTTAAGGGGATAGCCACTCTGTCAAGAAATCCCTGCCATTTATGAAACTGAAGGTTGAATACCATGTTCTCAGGCACCTGCTGCTTTCACCTGTCCTGAGTAAAACGAATCAAGTCCACGTCTTCCCACCCAAAAAAGGGGGGGCATCCTGCTACATGCCATGTAGGTCATTTGGGGGGAGTGGAGGTATAGCTCCTACTCTTTCTTGACCTCAGCACTAGATGGGGGTGAGTGGTCAGCATCTCGCCCCAGCTGTGCTTTCCCCCTGGGAAAGACCCTCAGTACCCATTGGATAGGAGGCTGGGTGGGCCCCAGAGCCGGTCTAGATGCAGAGGCTAGAGGAAAAATCCATTGCCCCTGTCAGGGATTGAACTCCAGTGTGTCCAGCCCATAGCTAGTCACTATACTGACTGAGTTATCCCGGCACCCTGCCTTCCCACCCAGTGTTATTAATATCTATTTTATAAAAACACTACAGCAAAGAATTCATGGGTTCTTACAATGCATTTGCAATCTGCACAAGGACCCTCTGCCTAACAATAATGTAGATTGCTTTTATATTGCACTTCCCTTTTCCATGTAAAAGCATAATTTGTGTGAATGACTGTTGAAATCCTACAGTGGTTATTTTTATGAAATGATTGCTAAAAATTAAGCCAGTCATGATATATTTTCAGAGAGGTGCTTTCATTTACATTAAATATTATTTAAAGAATTGTTTGGAATGCTACACACTTACTCTCTTTTCTTAATACATCAGTAACATGCAAGTCTTAATATGAATTGTCTGATTCTTTGGCCCCTTTACTGCCTTCTATCAAACCATTTTAAAGTTAGAAGATCTTGATGAATATCCTCTTTCAACCAAAACTCAGTGAGGACAAAATGAATCCCACATTTTAGAACAACCTCTCTGTTATGGCAGTGTGAATATCAGTCTCATTTTCCACCCTGTATCCCTTTTGTTTGACAACGCTGATGGAAAAACATTTTAGGAAGAATGGGAAAGAAATAAAACTTGGGTTCACAGATAACTGTGTTTGTCAGCATACATGTACCGTAGTTTGAACTTTGAATATATTGCACTAGTGTTTTTCTGCAGAATACAGCAGCTGCAGTTACTTGGACGAGAAATGCGAGGTGAAGTTAAGGACAAATTGTGGCGACAGTTGGAATCTGAAATCTTGTTGCATCGCCACAAAACTGTGATAAGGGCTTGTCGTGGCAGAGGAAGTGGTGCAGGTGGTGATAATGCAGTACCAACATCTGAACCTCCATCAACAGATAATAGAAGCCAGCAGGGTATCGGTGAACCTAGATTTGTCACTGTGCAGCGAGAAGCCGGAGATGGACTGGGAATCTCTATTACGGTGAGCACTTCTATCATTTCATATACTCATTTTGATTAAACTGGTCATATCAGTCTGTTCCTGGGTTGGATTGCTAGAATTTGGTATGGACATTGTACTATTGGAGGTTACCCCAGACTGACTGACTGCATGGCGCAACAGCCCGAAGTCGAGCCTTGGCCTTCTCCCGGTTGAGAGGTTTCTTTGTCTTTTGAAGCGTGCATTTATGAGTAGTGAGTGACAAGCCCACTGCCTCTGCACAATTTTTACTCAGTCTTCATTTGTCTGCTGGAGCCATGTAGTAGTGAATCGGGAGAGACTTGGGTGAGAAATGGCCGCTGAATTTTGCTTACGAAACATGTCTTTCATGCTCGTAAGGTTCTTTTACATGCCGTAAATCAACGACATGGGACCAACATTTTCTTCCCTCCGAAGGAAGTTGCGCTATGGGTTTTTATCGCCCTTAAAAATCCATCGACCTCAGCCAGGTTTGAACCCGCGAACCTTGGGTCCAGTGGCGAGCACGCTAACCACTAATCCACCGAGGGTGACAGTGACCCCAGACGTGTACTTTTAATTTCTTACACTTGGCAATACCAGCTTGATGTGCACACAAATATATGAGATGGGAGTGGTGCCACTCAATGTAGGGTCAAAAAATGATGTGTGACAGTGATTCTCGAACTGTGTTTGTGTAGAACACTGGTGTTCTGTGAGCTGTTATGTTACTGAAATTGAATAATTGCAGTCTTTCCCAAATTTGCAATTGAACTGGGCATATCTTCTTTATTTTATTTTTCATCATGATCATTGATGCACAGACCATACTATAATGACATCATATTTCTGACATACCATATTTACCAAAAGAATAACAAGTTTTTTTCTCTCCTAATTTCCAGACTTAAAAAAATGAAGGGTTATCTTGGATTTGAGTGTGAAATACATATATTTTTCGAAATTTTACATTTTATTGGGTTGTTCTTATGAAGTAGTATTTGCTAATATTTGCATTATATTGTGGCATAGAAAATGAGAGAGACAGACATGTGTTTCAAGGTCAGTAGACATGAGCTTCACCTGTTTGTTGGAAGTGAAATCATAGCTGTGATTTGGCATTAGTTTTCCAAGATCATAAATTTTTAGTTCATACTATGATGTGCCAGGGCCGGGGTAGCTCAGTCAGTATAGCAACTGGCTACAGACTGGACGACTGGTGTTTGATACCTGATGGGGCAGAGGGCATGGAATAGCTGCTAAATACATTAAATATGAAGGAAATAATTCGGTTTGGAATTTACTTCTTTTTATATCCATGTAAATATGAAGTGGTAAATTCCTTATTCATGTTGCAGTCCTTTTACTGTAACAGGCCAGTAGAAATATTTCAGTTGTGTCAATTAGAAAGTAATTTCTTCCTTCAGTTCATGAATTACTCACCTTAATCATATTAACATTGTATCAGCTGATTATCAGTGCTTGACTAAATAAAAATTGCAATTTCTGCGTCTACTCATAGGTAGTTATTTCATATTTTTTCTTGCATTTTCTTGTTTTGGTCATAAAGTACTTTTTAAATATTCAGAAAAGACGTCACTTACGCCAGTTTACATGAGGGTGCTGTTCTTTCTTCTGTTTCATTTTGTATTCTTTAATTTTTTTTCTCCAATTTTATATCATTCAGGGAGGCCGTGAACATGGTGTGCCCATTTTGATCTCGGAACTGGAGCCTGATGGACCAGCAGCAAAGTGTGGTGCACTGTATGTTGGAGATGCAATACTTACTGCAAATGGGCAAGATCTAAAACAGGTAACAGTTGTAACATAGATTGTTCTTATGATCAAGCATTGCTGTGCCATACCAGCTAGCATTTCTCCAGCTTTGTGCATCAGAATACAGAATACTGACCCCCTTAAGAGCTATTTGTTAGAACATATTATCAGCTGTCAGTGTCATTTTTTTAACCCCCATTCTTAGATTTTTGGCCTGAATCTGGCAGACCATCAAATTGAGTTAAGCAGCAAAGCTAAAGAATTAAGAATGTTTATCACTATATCTCAAACGATAGTACAGAGGAATGAAATTCTTGTAGGCTTCTCATCAAGAAGCAGTGGATATTCTGTCATCACGACTGGGTGACATCTGTTTGGAAGTGCAGTATGTCGCAGCAGACGACACAGATGAGGAGAATTCCCTCGGAGAGGACATGTATGGCTTCAGGTAAGATTCAGCCTACAGGAGGGGTAGGTAATGATTTTTATCCACTCTTGAAAATGTTTCACCTCTTTTGTCAGGGTTACTAGAGTTTTAGGTTGTGTGCTTATCATTCCATGTACTGAAATAACTTGGAAAGTGTATTCTGTACCAGAATACACATATATTCCTTGCACTGTGCATTTAGAGGTATTAAATTCTCATTGTTCATTAGTTCCCACTTTGACTACCAGATCACAGCATCTTATGGTCTACGTCACTACTTTCCTCATTGATCCTTTATTTATCGCTGCTTGTAGGACATTCAAAAGTACAATTTTGAGGTTATACATAATGATGAAAGCTCCACATAAAATTTCATCCCAATCCATCCAGTGGTTCTTGCATAGGATCAACTGGATGGACGGTTGGACGGGCATGACCAGTCCATAATGCATTCTCCTTGTACGCTTTGTGCAAAGAACACATAATAATTAATTTAAATTCGTGATATCAGTAAATATAACTTAAGTGTTGTGTAATGTTGACCACTCACCTCCATCTAGCGCAGGGGCCTCAACCTTTTCCAGACCTAGGTCCATTTTTCACATTTCACTCTTGCTTAATGGCTCACAGGCTGCAAGGTTATAAATGATGACAGTGAACTGAAACTTTATTTAAATTTATTTTACATGCTATGAACATATTATTATGAACAGATACACATATTTCTGAATAATGTTCTATTCTGATTGACCTTTGAAAGGAACGTTAGGTCATTCTGAACCTCTTCTTGAAGATCATGACATGCATCGATGTGCTTCTACATTTTGTCGTCATCCAGCACGTGGCACAAATTTTGCTGTCGTCTGTCTTGTGTTCACTCTGTTCAGATCAAATGATGGATGGTGAGAAGCCTGTTTTCTGAGTAGTAACTCATGAACTTCAGCAACATACTCATCTGTTCTGGCTGTTGATGGATGTCCTGCATATTCTGTATCTTCAGCAGATGTCATTGCCCATTTTTGAGTTTGGCAAACCACTCAAACATTGGTGTTCTCTCTAATGCTTGCTCTCCAAATGAACACTTGTCTCACCCAAAGGAACATAAATCTCACTGAAGCACGCTAGACAGGGGCGACTGGTGTGGAACTACTTATGAAAGTATACTTTGTCATCATTTGTGTTGTGACATTAGTGTGACTCAGAGATTTTTTTATAGCACCTTATATGTGGATTGTACAAAACCTGCAGATGGTTGTGTGTAGCATTCTTATCAACTCATTAGTTCTATGGTTATGTAATAGTTTTCATATAACAGAATTTTGACACAACTTTTTTATGTGGGAAATCTTCCACTTTTTTATAAAGTAATTCATGTTTGATGATAAATACAGACTGTACTTTAAATATTCAAATATTGTATCAGCCATCATTGTGTGGAAATGATGCTTGAGAATGGCCCATAGAAAGCAACGGGGAATTGAAAGTATTAATACATGAACAACATTTGGTAAATATAATATGAGAAAATATATTTTCATGCCCTGATAAATAACTTACAACAGAGGATGAAAGTATGTGTACAGTTTAGAGGTTAGTTACAGTAAATGGTTATTTGACTTATGCATATTTGTGCAGTAATGCCATTGCTATTTCATAACAAATTATAAACACTCACTCCCTTAGAGAGTGTCTGTAATTTATTCTAGATATTATATATTATAAATTGTATGCCCAAAAAATAGTGATGTGATTTTTTAGATTCTCATGATGGCAAATATAAAGATGGCTGTCTTCTGGGTTTTTGGTTCATGTAGTCTGTAGAAGTTCACCAGTGTTTCAGAATTGCTGTGAATTGGTAAAGGCTACACAGCGCAACAACCCAAAAGACAGCCACCTTCAAGAAATAACGATGTCTACCATATCAGGGAAGATGTTCTTAACATTGTTCATGGACATATTAAAACTTGTCTAAGTGTGCATTCTGTAGACTGTGAATGTGAAAAGAAAGATTTTTCAGTGCAGTCGTGAGTCATGTGTAATATATTTCTGTTTATTGCTAGTGTAGTCAAGGTCACTGCATACGTGTGTATTTCAAATTAACGGGAGGCATATATAATGAGAATTTGGTCAGGAGGTAAGGATGAAGGGTGACCGATGCGTGCTGTATATTGGGGGAAAGAAAGAAGCCATGTTTAAAGTTTTTGAAAAGCAATTACTTGTCCATGTGGAAGTATAAAAGACGTGTATTGTCTGCAGGTATCGGTTTTTTGATGATGAGGTGCTGGATGGTAGGAACATGGTTAGCCTACACCCATTACAGAATGGTTACTCCAGTAACCAACAGAATGGAAACAACGGTGCCTTATTATCCACTCCGACAGCTCCCCGAACTCCAGAGTCACCCAACAGGTTTGTGTTAAAATGTTATAAAGTTTTTGGATATCTTCTTGTTACTGTTGTATTGTGAATGATGTTCATTTCCAGCAACCCAGTTAGGAATATGTATGTACCTGAAAAGATGGCGCTTAAATCATCGTTATTGTTTTTGTTATTCCATGACAGTTAAAACTATGACTGCCACTAAGAGCACTTTGTGTGAAGATTCCCATGGGCCATACTGTTTGTTGCTACTGTACTAATTTGAATGTGTGAATCTGTAAACAGGTTACAGAATCATAATAACCTATATTGTAATATAACTTAAAAAATTAATAATTTCAAAATGTGTTTTAATTAAAATACTCTGAAACAATAACAAGTAAAGACCAGTTAAAAAAAATTAATAGAACAAATTCTTCTTACTCTTAGGTTCAAAAACTACTCTTCGTTTTTCTTGTTCAGAAACCAAGGATGAATGTTATAACTGCATCACCGATGCGTGTTTTTGTTTAAGGACTTTGGTTTTCTCCCATTAGTCATCATACCACTAATATTTCATATTTGTCTGTTACCGCTCATAATCTGTAACAGGCCTGAGCAGCCATTTTATCAATCTTGGTCCTGAATTGAACCAGCACACAGCAAGTAAGTTCTTGTTGTCAGGACAAAGGTTTGTCACAACAAATGTTTGTAATGAATTTTGAATTTTGGGTCATACAGAGCATACATGTATTACATTACAATACTGGATTGTTCAATGACTGACAGTGTTTCTTTTAAAACATACTTCCTCACAGGCACTTAGTTAATTGCCATTGAAGGAGCCCATAGCCCATATTTCTTGAATGACTCAGAACCTTTGAATTCTTTGAATCATCAAAGTGCTGTTGACCGAGGCCTAACCTCTTCCACATAAGCCTCTTTAAACAAATTTTATGCTTCACTTACAGTTTTAAGCATTAACATCATTTAAATAAGGTGGTGTTATGCTTTAACTTCCATCATGACAGATGTGCGACTTCGGAGGTTAGACAGATGTATCTTGTAATCGAGGTCACAGTGCAAGCACAACTAAACACACAGTGACCTGTAACTACAGATGCTTACTCACACCTGTCAGTGTTAAGAACTACCATAAATGAAAGTTCCATCAAGACTTCCAAATGTTTTACAAAGAATCATTCTCGGTGTTTATTGTACAGCCCTCATAGTTACAGTACTTTTAATAATTCATAATTTCATGTCACTCTGTGTCCACTTGGTAATTCTCACTTCCTCCTAGGAATTCATCTGATTGCAGTTTGTCTGGTAGTCCCACATCTACATCAGCAACAAAGAAACCAACAGGTTGTCACAACTCAGCTCATGCTACATCTATTCAACATTGCACCAATACTGTTATTAGTCGCTCCACTAACTCTCTGAGCGGCCATTCTGATGCTAATGGCTCCAACACCAACACAGATTTGTCTCCTTACTCCCCAATTCAGGTTTCCATAGAAGGCAGCCACATGGGAAGGTCCTCTAACAGTGAAGAGTCTTTAGGGAAGAGTCCACTATTCAAAAGTCCAGTGAAAGAACAGAGGAGTTCCTATGAAGTGGATCAGACAAGTGCGTCTGTTCCGTCAACACCAAATAATAACGTTGATAATAGGGACGTAACTTTAAATGAGAACAATTTTGAAAGGAATAACAATGCACAAGGTATTGGTATTTCAACTTTACAGCAAATTTTTGGCAAATCAAATTCTACATCTTCCATATCTCTTGAAAATAAAAGTCAAAGTTCCGAAGTTACGGACAATATCAAATTTAAACCAGACATCAGTGAGACTGTGGATACAGTTGATGTAAAGTTTATTGATAATTCTCTAGTAAAATCGTCTGAAGATACTTTGGTTGTTAAAGCTACAAATAAAGTAAATGAAGTAACAGATGTTGAAAAAGGTAAAAGTGCCGACATCGTAAGCAAGTCTCCCTCAGAATCTTTCAAGCAAGATGAAAAGGACAAAGAATTGATTATAGCAGAAATTGTGTCCAGTGATTCATCATCGGCTGCTTACGGTGGGTCTTCACAGCCATCACCTATTTGCCACAAAGTCGGAAGGAAACAATCCAATTACATACTGAAGTTGTCCGATAAAGGTCGCCGAAGCGGAAAAGCGCACAGGATGGTTCAGAATGTTGCTGAAGGTAGCAGCACAAGTAGTAGTTTTGATGAAGAGCAGTCGACACCGCATTGCAAGACAGGCAGCTCGAAACGACGAGACGGGCGCTCAAGAGGCATGGTTCAGGTTTCTGTTCTAGCTCTTGGAAATAGCCCTACTCATTCCAGTTGTGAACATAGGAAGAATGCAGATAGACTTGTAGTGGATAGTTTTGGAGACCCAGACTTTGGTACTCCAGTATAATTAAGCTTTTAAATATTGACAGTTATTATGTCACATGACCCTCAAAGGGTACAAGTGCTTGTAAGCTCTGGCACTGGCAAGTTGGTCTGGTTATTGTAGGTCGCTTACTTATAATTTCAGAATGCACCCAAGAATGTCTAAGCACCCAGGTAGGCCATTATTTATTACCAAAGAAGGAAACGGCAAATTTATACCTGAATGCAAGAACTACATAATGATGAATAGTAAAGTTCTGAGACAAATGAGAAGTGTTTACCGCTAATTTAAACTTGTATTGCTTTGAATCTTGATGCATGTTTTCAGATTGTAGCCAAATTTACAAGTCACCAGTTCAAAAGTAAATGTGTAAAATATACCAAAATATGTTTTGCGTATATATAATTCTTGCACGCATCATATTTTGGGTATGTGTGGAGTAGGAACAATAAAGGAACTCAAATATTAAAGAACATACTCAATAATGATAATTTATATATTATATTATATGAAAATTACATTTGAATCAATACTGTATATACAGTCATCATTCTCTGATCCCTTATTTTATGGGCCAGAGCATTCCTTTTCAAGACTACTGTACCAATGTCGTTGTTCTTATTAGCGCTGAAAGGTAATGCATTTTCACATTCCTTTGGTTCATCAAACTGTAGGAGTAGTTATAATTATGAAGCTTTCTGTCTTCTGGGTTGTTGTGCTGTGTAGTCTGGTCGATGTTTACCAACGTTTCAGAGGTCCTTGCAGCCTCCGTCATTGTGAAAATAGGAGCTATTTAAAGTTGTCATAATTTCTTTGAATTTTAAGTGATTTAGTTCAGTTTTTATGGCATAATCATTTAACACTGTGGATTCTTAAAACATTTAATTTTACCTTAGTTTTATATATATAAAACAATCGACACACAGAGCCACCTCACAGTCCTGGCAGTCTCGCTTTGTTTCCTATGCTTACTGCAGACAATGTTGTTTTTGACTTTTTCTCCTTTAGTGGTGTTCTCTTTGGGAAGTTCTATTCATCTAACTGTATTGTCATCTTCTTGACAACCTGGGAACTTACATTCGATAGTATACTTCATGAACAGATTTCTGTCAAATCTATTCAGAATTTTAGATGATATGCCTTTCTACCAACATTGTCCCTCTAGATGGTCAATGCATTCCGTACCACTGAATTGAATTGTCTTCAGAAGAATTTCATGTACCACTTACCTGGTGTCCTACGTGGGCGATTAAATGCGAGCGGTGCGAGTTGCGTGGGTGAAGCAGAAATATCAAACTGGCTGTTTGTGTGGCGCTGTCTTAGGTTACAGCGAAGCGGTCAGGGAGTCGCTGCGCTGGCCAGTAAGGCGCATGCGCAAGAAAGCTCTGACCGTGCAGTACAGGGAAGGTGCATGCGCAGGAAGGCCGTGTGTTTCTGTCACGTAGGACACAACAAGCGATTCCCCGCTTCATATTCATTCTTTTGCATTTGATCAAATACATTAGCAGCAGATGGTGTTTCTTATCAGCACCTCCCACACGTTGGTTATAATCACACACACTAACTGGCTTATGTTTGTTCTTCCCTCTCTTAGAAATGGTTCTTGTTTCGTCACTATGAAAGTTTGATGTCATAGTCACAATCTCTTGTCATACCATGTTATCCCACTTGTTCGCTTTGATTGTCCCCACACAATCAGTAACCACTGATTTCTAGGTCTTGGCCAGGGTTGGAGAATTGTAAATATTGTCCATTCAATTTGTATTTCTCCTATGTAGCAGGGGTTCAAAAGGTTTCAGTACTGTAGCTGTTTTATTCATGTTTACAGAAATTAGACGTGACTGATTCTGTCCTTGCCAGTGTATACAATAAATGACCACAGGTATCCAGATCTTTAGGAAGTTTTGGTCTATTTAGTTGGGCAAAAAAGGGTTGTTAGTGTAATTCGGTTGTGTTGGTCTTGCTCCGTGCTTCATTATTGAAGCACAGAAAATGCAGTTGATATAAAAATCTTTCATAGCTCATGCATACTCAGAATTTCTGATCCCATTCTGTCAAAAATGTAATCTGCAATTCCTCTTTAAACTGCCATCAGCCCTAGAAGAATTTTGATGATATTATTGCATTTAGTTTTATATAGTTTAGGAAGATTGTTTTTTCTCCACATACCTGAGTTATTTCTTGCCGTAGTCTTCTTCATAACTCATTCGCCTCGGAACTCATATCGCGTTCTTGCTTGGATTCAGATTCGTGACCTCTACGAGTAATGACCTCATCTTCTCCAGACTTATTGTCATTTTCAGTACATCTCTTATTGTCAGTTACTGAAAGATCCTCGTAATTTCATCTCTGGTAAATTTAGCCCTCACATAAGTGTCCAATACTTTCGTCTTCATACACTTTGTATATAAAGTTGAACAAAATAAAATTCTAAAAGTTTTACAGAAGGAATACAAGAAAGGACTCCCATTTCAAGAGAATGAAATGGCATCTTTCCCAAAAATGATTAATTTTGGCACAGTTTTTGCTGTTCAGAGGTTAGGGGAAAATAGTTTATTTCATTTCCTCGTCATATTTTATTCTTTACAATTGTTTCCTTTTGCCATTCACATTTAGGATCAGAAAACTGAATGCGTAAGATATTTTACTGTTAACCGTGACCTCCATCTTTTTAAACAAAGCTCCGGCAACTGGGATGACTTTATATACAGTTTGGAGGAAATGCTGCTACCAAATATTTGATTAGAGTAGTGTAAAATATAGTTATTGAGTATGCGAACTGTCCTATGTGTCAACAGTTGCAAATAACTATTGTGGTTTAACTGAATATAAATCTACCAGTTAATCTGTTAATAATTTATTTTCAGCGTCTTAGGTATATTCTCAGTGATTATAACTGGCAGTAGAAAATTTCGGTAAAATTAATTACGATAATGATATAAATTAATTTTAACAGCTATATTTTCCAGCTCTGACACTAATATTTTCACATTAAGAAAAATTCCCGACATGATCTCCCTTAACATTTGAACAGGTCAAAGGGCATTCTGAAAGTAAATACATAATAAATAATCTTTGTAATACAGAAAGAAAATCTGGAAAGAATGCTCACATATTTGAGAAATTTGCATGATATCATGTCCACTGGGTACTTGAAATTGTTACAAGCATGGTTGATCACGTGAAGGGTTAATAGATCTTAAATGCTGTCGGAAATTGTTTTGTGCAAAATAATGTGGTGCATCTACACGACATGACAAATTCTTGAACTAAGAATAACTTAACCACAGTTTTGACTTTAATAACATGAACTGTATCTCGTTCTGAATTTCTACCAGTTTACCAACTTTGAGTTTCCAGATACTCTATTAGATCAGTGGTATTCAACCGGGGGTACGCGAAGACATGTTAGGGGGTACGTGAAATTTAAAAAAATATATATATATTATTCTATGATAAACACTGAATAATCAGGGCCAGATTTAGGGTTAGCCACAGGAGAACCGGACGTAAGGACATTCAAATTGGGAGTGCCATTTTTTTTCTCTCTCTTTTCTTAATGTAATTCTTATCAGGGCGGCAGAAACAAGCTCAATCATCTCATTAAAAGGTCTGAACCACATTAATTAATAATTGATAAAATATTTAAACATATTATTTTGCTTTGCTAAAATTCCTTTGTTCCTTTATTAATTTTTATATGATAGACAATAATGTATTTGTTATTTAATAGCTTGATTCTCCTTTTTCTCATATAAAACTTATTATTTAATATGTTATTTTGGATGTAACTTATTTAATTTATTTTGGATGTAGATTATATACTATGTAAAACTTGAATTATACACCAACTTTGGGGGTACAAAGTTGAAGAGAAATTATATCTGGGGGTACGCGAACAAAAAAGGGTTAAATACCACTGTATTAGATAACAGACACATTCTGGTTTCTCTGTAACCTACGTATACCCAAAACTATATAACGAAACTGAAAATTAGGCAGAAGGAAGAATGCTTCGTAATAAGCTCAGTGATCCTGTATCCATATTAAATGGTTTCTTATGTTTCATGGTGATACTAGATTCCTTGTATGAAAATCTTATATATATATAATACCAGATATTCTTTGATTCAGGAAGGATTATTTGTGATGGAAATAGTTCCTGCATTAATATTAGTGTAACGAAGCATACAAGTAACAAATGTAGAATTCTCGTAGTAGGAAGTTTTAAATGGGGGGGATCAAAGAATAATAGTGGTAAATCTCATTTTTGTTATGACAGCGTTGGTGGGTCATGGTCTTGCAGAAGGACAGCAATAATTTTAATTAAATATATATTTACATTTGGGTTTATACTTTGATATATTTATTATAATCATCATCAAGAATATTTGACATTTTAGTTTTTTTCATTGATATTTGAATGGCGCACACTTCTGACCCCTCTTTTAAAGCTGCCACTACTACACAATATTCAGATTTTGTGTTTTGGTTAAGATTTGTAAAGTGATTTAGACTAAAGGAATACTGCAGAATTTATGGTAGTGTTGTTTGCAAAAGCTTTGATTTTTAACTAGTCTGATATAACTTTTGGCTCTGAATAATCATTTGGCTACCACCACTGTGTTACTTTCGTAAAAATTTGAATTTTCACTGTCTTTCTCCATATTTTTCAGATTTCAGAAATGATTCTGACATATGTTAATTATCTGTCCAGCAGGTAGACCTATACACTTGATGTATTCTTTGCTTCAGCAGTGCGCTGTATTTCCTCTCAGAGGTCTAGTGCCGAGTGTCTGTTCCGCAGCAGCAGATGTTTTACAAGTTATGTCAAGTGGTCCTTTGTTCAAGGTTCAAGACACAAAAGTTTGCATTTAGGGTTTAGCAGAGAAGAGGGGTGAGGAACTTAAAGGAAAGTGGTAATGGCGCAGGATGTAATAATAAACAACAAAATGTCAACAACCTGCCTGTTGGAACATACAAAATTGAAACTCCCAAAAATTCACTATGCTCTGTGGTAACAAAGCAGCTCCTCTGCCCTCTGATTAACACCACCTCATGAGCAGTGTATGATTCTGCTTTCACTACAAACCTAATTGCAAACTTCTTGGATATTAACATGTTTACGCTGTGACTATGTCAGTTATATTATGAACCCAGTAAAGGCCATATTATGCAAAATAATACAGTAATGGTAGTAGTGAGATGTCATTGAAAGGTACAAGATACCAGACATTTCACCTTCCTCAAACACATACTACCACAAAGTGACAGTACAGCCCTTTTGTAGGGACTCAACCTCCTTAACGAGTTCTTCAAACTTCCCCCCCCCCCATTCCGATCTATCTTCCGCCTTTCTCGGCCATCCTCCAACTCTCATTTTCCTGATGTCTTCCTCCACGTCATCCAGCCATCTTATCCTTGGTCTCCCAGTTTTTCTCCTTCCCCCAGGCTTCCCTCTGTAAATCTTTAGTTAGTTTGTTGACTGGAATTCTCTCAACATGACCTAACCATTGGAGTCGCCCTCTCTCAATTTCTATGATCAGGTCTGGTAACCTGTACATACAAAGTTCCTTATCAGTTCATATTCTCCATATTCCTGCATCCTGAATCGGTTCATATGTTTTCCTTAAGATCTTCCTTTCCCAGATGTTGAGGTCGTTTTCATCAGCATTCGTTAGTACCCAGGTCTCGGCTCCGTACATCTCCGTAGGTCGGAACACATTTCTGTAAATTCGTATTTCAGGAGGGCGTAATAGCATCTGTTTCCATCTACTAGTCGGGCTTTGATCTCTATTTTTTTCCCGTTAGATCCGGCGCCATATCGTTCCTCAACTCTTTAATGGCCTTTTGCACCTCTTCATAGCACCTCGGGCCCCTTTTTTCCTCTACATTAGCCTTAGTCTGTTCTCCTATATGTTGATTTAGGAAATTGCCAAAGTATTCTACCCATATCTTCAATATTTCGTCTTTATTTTACATAGAATGCTTTCTTTGTTTCCTCGTCGGCGTCTTCAAAGTGTGCATGCGTTGGTCGTTTTCCAGTTAGATCCGTCCGTCTTCTCATATTAGGTTTCTGTTCAATTAATGTTTTTCCCAGGATTTGGCTATAAACCCCATGCCAAAATTCAACCTGGAGGGCCGAGCCACTGAATTTCTATTCCCCAGAGAAGGGTGGCTCTGCTATGCCCCCAGACACGGTACCTCGGGATCCCCATTTTCCGTACAAACTAATGTGAGCCCCGGAGGGTCACGCACACACACAGGTGTCCCGGGAAGAAATGTCAAGACAATCAGTTGATTTTGGGGGCAGTTCTAAGTAAAGAAATGTTATGTCAACGTGGGTCTGATTGTAAACGGTTACAAAGATAATGCAGGTCTCTGCATCATCACCTGTGCGGATCTTAAAAAGTTGGAGCGTGTTGGGACTTGTTATGATTGGGTCAGTGAGTCAGAGTATGTTCAGTTTGTGTTGTGTATTCAGTGTGTAAAGAAGTAGGTGCATCGCAGTAGTAGTGTTAGCGTAATATTTCGAACAGTGCCGGCAGTTTTCTCATATGAAGAATACGCAGCCATGGTTGTTTGTGTACGGATTTTGCGATGGAAATGCAGCAGAAAACATTCTGAACGAGTATACTGGTATGTAGTGTGCTTGTATTTGGTATTTTCGACAGTTATCAATAAATGGTCATGTAAGATCGGCTTTTTATTATCTTATAAATCAAATACAGGGACCTACGAATCAGACCCATGTTGATATGGCATTTTTTTACTTAGAATTGCCCCAAGAATCAATTGATGAAGTCTTGACATTTCCTCCCGGAACACCCTGTGTGTATGTGTATGACATTTTGATCGAGTTTGGAATACCAAAGAAACTTTTTAGGTTAATTAAGATGTGTATCTAGTAGAGTTCGTATAGGTAACCTTCTGTCGGATGCGTTCCCAATGCACAATGGCCTATAACTGTGGGGTACTTTATCCCCAATTCTTATTAATCTTACTCTAGAACATGTCATTATGAAGGGCTCGAATGGTCTGCACCAGGTAATGTCAATTTGCTGGGGGATGGAGCGGGTACCATAACCTAGAATATAGAAATTCTCCTACAGAGTAACATGGAAGTAGGGCTAGAAGTAAATGTAGACGAAACTAAAATCACGGGCGTAATACCGGATCAGCATCAGTAAGAATGGCGGAACATAGTTATAAGTAATACATCATTTCAAAATGTTTTAAAATTTAAGTATCTGAGAACATAACAAATAGAAATGAGGTCTATGATGAAATTAAGAGTAGAATACATTCGGGGAATACTTTTCTTTTATTCAAAACAAAAACTGTTATCGTCTTGTCTGCTATCAAAAACACTGAAGATCAGGTTAAAAAACAATTTTATGTGTTGTCTTGTATGGTTGTGAAACATGGTCTCTTACCTTGAAGGAATAACGTAGATTACAAGTGTTTGAAAACAAAGTGCTCAGGAATATATTTGGACCTAACAAGGATTAAATAAGTGGGGAATTCAGGATATTACTTAATGAGAAGCTGCGTGAATTGTACAGGTTACCTAGCATAGTGAGGACATTGAAATCTAGGAGGCTCTGGTTGGCAGGCATGTAGCACACATGGAGGGAAAGGCATACAGAATTTTGTTGGGGAATCCTTTGGAAAACGACCACTGGGCAGACCAAGAAGGACATGAGATGACAGTATCAAGATGGATCTTAGGACGGTGGGCTTTGAGGATTGTGAATGGACGGAGTTGGCTCAGGATCATAGCCGGTGGCAGGCTTTGGTTTTGTTGGTGTTGGACCTGCTGGTTCTGCTACCAGGTAGTTAGTTAGTTAGTTAGTATACGAGGATATATCCCCTCTTCTGGCAACTGGCATTGAGATGACAAATTTAAATTTAATAGTCATTTGGCAAATTTTAATGAAACTGTATATAATGCTTGTATTTTGCAGCAGTTTTCATACATAAATTTCATTCACACGAATTTATGCAAAGTGCCTCTTTACTTACCCACAGTTAACATTTATGTATAACTTAGATTATTTAATGGATTTCGATTGAACTTGGAATACAGCATTTCTGTATTAATATTATTACAGTAGATTCCGGTTAATTGGGCCATCGGTTAATCGGGGCAGCCGTTTATTTGGGACAAATCTTAAAGAACAAGCCTTTGTAACTCTTTGTGTGGAATTTTGCATAAATGGGGCAGCCTCTTAATTGGGCCAAAGTGTTCTAGTCCGATGTGTCCCAAGTAACCGGAATCCACTGTATATATAATTTGATTCAGTATAATTTATTTCATGACTATAATTCAAAATGCACATATAATTTTTTTGTGTCCTTTAACAAATTTAGATGAAAAGTGACATATGAGTGTGTGTGTTTAGCTCTGTTTAATACCTTGTGATCCTTGTTTAAATACCTAGGAGGAATATGTAAATGAAATACAATTTTTAATGCTACGCTCATGAGTTCATTTGTCCATTCATATATTTTATTAAAAATTTGTGTAAATAGCCTGCTAAAATAGGCTGGATGGATATTTTCAGAATGTTTGAATGAAAACTAAAATACTGAAATCATCTCGGTGCGTACAGTATTACACTTTTAGAGACATACAAATAATGTGTTTCTCTCTGCTGTCACAAACTAGAACATAGATTACATTATGGTCCATTTGTAGAAGTTAATGTTTAAGAAAGTTACAGCACTCTTAGGGTTTATTAGTGTCTGAGTGGCTGAGATTGTTTTCTGACACTGGTACAGTGTAAATGTCAGTAATGTACCTGAGATCTTCATTCAGACATTTTAACTACGAAGGGAGTGACACTTACGTATAAATATATTTCATTTTGTGGAATTGGAGCTGAGGTAGCTCGGTCAGTTTAGTGACTACCCGCTTACTTTAACTTTTTACAGCTTTTGTGTAGATCATTTTATATTCTATTTTAATTAATAAAATTAAGAAACTAAATCAAAATCAAAAATTTTCCCTACCTCGGGATCCCCATTTTCCGTACAAACTAATGTGAGCCCCGGAGGGTCACGCACACACACAGGTGTCCCGGGAAGAAATGTCAAGACAATCAGTTGATTTTGGGGGCAGTTCTAAGTAAAGAAATGTTATGTCAACGTGGGTCTGATTGTAAACGGTTACAAAGATAATGCAGGTCTCTGCATCATCACCTGTGCGGATCTTAAAAAGTTGGAGCGTGTTGGGACTTGTTATGATTGGGTCAGTGAGTCAGAGTATGTTCAGTTTGTGTTGTGTATTCAGTGTGTAAAGAAGTAGGTGCATCGCAGTAGTAGTGTTAGCGTAATATTTCGAACAGTGCCGGCAGTTTTCTCATATGAAGAATACGCAGCCATGGTTGTTTGTGTACGGATTTTGCGATGGAAATGCAGCAGAAAACATTCTGAACGAGTATACTGGTATGTAGTGTGCTTGTATTTGGTATTTTCGACAGTTATCAATAAATGGTCATGTAAGATCGGCTTTTTATTATCTTATAAATCAAATACAGGGACCTACGAATCAGACCCATGTTGATATGGCATTTTTTTACTTAGAATTGCCCCAAGAATCAATTGATGAAGTCTTGACATTTCCTCCCGGAACACCCTGTGTGTATGTGTATGACATTTTGATCGAGTTTGGAATACCAAAGAAACTTTTTAGGTTAATTAAGATGTGTATCTAGTAGAGTTCGTATAGGTAACCTTCTGTCGGATGCGTTCCCAATGCACAATGGCCTATAACTGTGGGGTACTTTATCCCCAATTCTTATTAATCTTACTCTAGAACATGTCATTATGAAGGGCTCGAATGGTCTGCACCAGGTAATGTCAATTTGCTGGGGGATGGAGCGGGTACCATAACCTAGAATATAGAAATTCTCCTACAGAGTAACATGGAAGTAGGGCTAGAAGTAAATGTAGACGAAACTAAAATCACGGGCGTAATACCGGATCAGCATCAGTAAGAATGGCGGAACATAGTTATAAGTAATACATCATTTCAAAATGTTTTAAAATTTAAGTATCTGAGAACATAACAAATAGAAATGAGGTCTATGATGAAATTAAGAGTAGAATACATTCGGGGAATACTTTTCTTTTATTCAAAACAAAAACTGTTATCGTCTTGTCTGCTATCAAAAACACTGAAGATCAGGTTAAAAAACAATTTTATGTGTTGTCTTGTATGGTTGTGAAACATGGTCTCTTACCTTGAAGGAATAACGTAGATTACAAGTGTTTGAAAACAAAGTGCTCAGGAATATATTTGGACCTAACAAGGATTAAATAAGTGGGGAATTCAGGATATTACTTAATGAGAAGCTGCGTGAATTGTACAGGTTACCTAGCATAGTGAGGACATTGAAATCTAGGAGGCTCTGGTTGGCAGGCATGTAGCACACATGGAGGGAAAGGCATACAGAATTTTGTTGGGGAATCCTTTGGAAAACGACCACTGGGCAGACCAAGAAGGACATGAGATGACAGTATCAAGATGGATCTTAGGACGGTGGGCTTTGAGGATTGTGAATGGACGGAGTTGGCTCAGGATCATAGCCGGTGGCAGGCTTTGGTTTTGTTGGTGTTGGACCTGCTGGTTCTGCTACCAGGTAGTTAGTTAGTTAGTTAGTATACGAGGATATATCCCCTCTTCTGGCAACTGGCATTGAGATGACAAATTTAAATTTAATAGTCATTTGGCAAATTTTAATGAAACTGTATATAATGCTTGTATTTTGCAGCAGTTTTCATACATAAATTTCATTCACACGAATTTATGCAAAGTGCCTCTTTACTTACCCACAGTTAACATTTATGTATAACTTAGATTATTTAATGGATTTCGATTGAACTTGGAATACAGCATTTCTGTATTAATATTATTACAGTAGATTCCGGTTAATTGGGCCATCGGTTAATCGGGGCAGCCGTTTATTTGGGACAAATCTTAAAGAACAAGCCTTTGTAACTCTTTGTGTGGAATTTTGCATAAATGGGGCAGCCTCTTAATTGGGCCAAAGTGTTCTAGTCCGATGTGTCCCAAGTAACCGGAATCCACTGTATATATAATTTGATTCAGTATAATTTATTTCATGACTATAATTCAAAATGCACATATAATTTTTTTGTGTCCTTTAACAAATTTAGATGAAAAGTGACATATGAGTGTGTGTGTTTAGCTCTGTTTAATACCTTGTGATCCTTGTTTAAATACCTAGGAGGAATATGTAAATGAAATACAATTTTTAATGCTACGCTCATGAGTTCATTTGTCCATTCATATATTTTATTAAAAATTTGTGTAAATAGCCTGCTAAAATAGGCTGGATGGATATTTTCAGAATGTTTGAATGAAAACTAAAATACTGAAATCATCTCGGTGCGTACAGTATTACACTTTTAGAGACATACAAATAATGTGTTTCTCTCTGCTGTCACAAACTAGAACATAGATTACATTATGGTCCATTTGTAGAAGTTAATGTTTAAGAAAGTTACAGCACTCTTAGGGTTTATTAGTGTCTGAGTGGCTGAGATTGTTTTCTGACACTGGTACAGTGTAAATGTCAGTAATGTACCTGAGATCTTCATTCAGACATTTTAACTACGAAGGGAGTGACACTTACGTATAAATATATTTCATTTTGTGGAATTGGAGCTGAGGTAGCTCGGTCAGTTTAGTGACTACCCGCTTACTTTAACTTTTTACAGCTTTTGTGTAGATCATTTTATATTCTATTTTAATTAATAAAATTAAGAAACTAAATCAAAATCAAAAATTTTCCC
>NW_019060229.1:399525-419119 GCF_000696155.1 Zootermopsis nevadensis
ACGTAAATAAATTAATTGAATTGAATTGAATTATTCCATCTATTCACCACTTTATAGGGTATTTACTTCTATTTACCCGAGACAAACCTTGCCCCTGGGGTACATAGTGCAGAAGCTATTTCCGAAATACATTTTGTTTTTAATACGTGCTACATGTATTATATAGTTTTATTGTTAGAGATGACTACACATTTTACGACAGCGTCTTTCGAATGATGTATGAAGATCCTAAAATGGCAGTTTTCTGCAGTTCCCTGATGTTGTGTTCGCCCGGAATGTTGGCCAAATATTTGCTGAGTGACTTGGAGACAGTTCCAGTTGCTCCTATAATTACCAGGATTGCTTACACTTTCCACATTCGCTGTATTTCAATGAGAAGGTCCTTGTATTTCAAGATCTTCCCCGCTTCCTTCTTAATCTCCTTCCTGTCAGTCGGTATTGCCATATCAATTAAGAGACAAGTTCCGTCTTTGTTTCGGATTATAATATCTGGTTTGTTATTATTATTATTATCATCATCGTTATATTCCGCCACAGTGGCCGCGTGGTCGCTGGGACCGTGAGTTCGAATCCCACTCAAGTCATGGATGTTTATCTGTGTCTTTCTGTGTTGAGCTGTCCAGTGTACAGGTAGAGGCCTTGTGACGGGCTAATCCCTCATCCAAGGAGTCTTACCGAATGTCTAATAGATGAAAGTCAATGAAAAAGTTGGGACCCGCAGATGCTCAAGGCACTGAAAAACGGGTGGCCTAGGTATTATATTGTAATTATTATAATTATTATTGCTATTTGGGTCGATATATGTCAGTCATTGTCGCGACTAGATAAGGACTGGACGACAGATCCGATTTTTTTCATCGCCGAAACGTCCGTACAGGCTCTGTCCAACGGGTCCTTCAGCTGATCTACAAAGTTCACTCACCTTTTTTTGTAAAATTTTGGCCACAGTCGTTTCTAATGTGTGCTTAATTTGTCGTTGCATGTGGTTGCTTTATCTTTCCTTCTCTGTTTGATTACTCAGATAATCTGCGTCACTCCTCTGGTGAAGAACTTTTCTGGTCGCAGGACCTTCTGGTAGTGAAATACTGAAAGATATTGTTTTAGTTCCCATTAGCAGCTGAAGTTACAAGGAATCTTTAACAGTTTCAGATACACGGTTAGTGTCGTAATCCACTTACAAGGAACATTAAGTTGGATGCTGCCTTAGCGTGTTCTTCATGATACACTTAAAAATGTGAGTTGCTATTTTTAGATTATTTATTTCAAACACATGTACTCAGAGCTTACAGGAATAAAAATCTCTTGCACGTGTATGCGGAAGTGTCAGATTTTGCGATCTACAATTAGTATTAATAGTTGGAGACTCCTCGTCAGAGTACAGCTGTAGATATGAAAATGGCAAAAGTGACATGTGGCCTTCTCATACAATTTGTAATTTAATTGGCATAACCTTGAGGCATTGCTGTTACATTTATATTCTGAATAACAAATGACTATTGTCCTTTTAAATTATGCTAGTTCCGGTATTATATTTTTTTTTATAAAATAGCTACATTGAAAAAATTGGATGAAATTATTTACTTGTTACGTATTGTCGTGATTGTTAACAATTTTCTAGCTTCCACGATATAATTTGCATATAAGTAAACTGCTTGTACTTCCTTCGTATGAAGTTGGAAAGGTTTCTGTGTTTCAAAGGACGGAGAATTTCGTAAGTCTGTGTGTGACCCATAAAATGTGGATAGAAAAATGGAAATGTTTGAGACGAAAATGACAGGCCTCGAAGGAGCATTTATAGACCTATATAATCAGCATCCTGATACCGCTGAATAGACTACTTATTTTATTTATATTTTACTTAACGACGCATTTTAAGCACCGGAGACGAAATAGCCTCGAATGAGAAGATGATAGTGAATAATAAATTGGAAAGGATGTTGGAAGACGAGGCAGAATACTGTGTGGATATTTTCTCTGATCGTATTTGAACACATCATTATGATTTCCTAATATAAGTAGAGTTAAAGGTTGTGTGCCTAAGCGCATGCCCTGAAGACGTATTGTGGAGTAAAGGTGAACCTCCACTTATTCTTAACCTTGGTATTGGATTGAGGTGAGGAGGCTTCCTAGTCTTAAGAGCAGCGTATGGACATGTTGACAGAAGAAAAGAAACCGTCCCTGCGCCGGGAATGGAACTCTGATATTTGGTTTCTGCTTAAGGTTTAATATCCTAATAGAAATTTCTATTCGGATACCAGTTTTGATGAAACTGTGTGGGAATCTTGTCGAAAGCTACCTGTAAATCACTGTTACTGACCTAACTAATGAAATACACTTTGGGCTGCTTAAGGAATACCTTGTCACAGAAATTGGGAAGTCTGTAAATTCTCTCACAAAATACCATTACATCGTGCCCTTCAAAAATTCGATTTAATATTTTCTTCCAACCCGTAATATTTGTATTCAAGAAGTACCAGGATTAGACCTTCGCCTCATTACTCACTGTATTGACATGGGCACTTCATTTAATCCTTAATCTTTCCAGACGAAATCAAAAATATTACCCTCAAATAGGCCACTATATTTTCCTTAAATATTCGTGCCTTCCTGAACATCTTCCCAATTTTATTCAATCTCATATAACCTTTGCAGTTGAAAGAGTACCGTTAAATAACTGAAGAATGAGTCGATACTTTCTGCTTATCTACGTTACATCTTCAAGATATTTTCGTCTCCGAGACCTTAAAGGAATTTTCACATTTCTGTCCCACAACAAAAAACATTTTGGTTTATTTCTCCTTGGGCTTCGTTCTGTGAACCACGGCGTAGTAAAACGGCAGTGGGACTTCAGAGGATCGGCCTCTTATCTGGCATTGCAAAATTAAGGTTTACGCTTCTAGTAATAACCAACACACATAAGCAAAGTGATATACCACGCTCTCGTGACAGCGAATTTGAAGATGGCTGTCTGCTGGGATGTTGTTCCGCGTAATTTAGCAGAAGACTACCGGCATTTCAAAGGGACTAGCTACCGTCATCATCAGGGCGATATTAATTATCCAGGTAGCAAGCACCTCTGAAAAGTTGGTTAACTTGTACCGTAATTCATGGCATAGTATCGCCGATGACAGTCAAAGCAAATTCATTTGTATTAATATTATACAAATTAAAACTTTTATGTGATGTTAAAATCGAAATTTTATATATTACCATAATTGAATATTATACACAAAAATTATTCACTACAGTTCATGCAAGAATCTGTACAGTCAGATGTTCTTCTAGTTATGCGTCTGCTTAAAGCGTTTCTGAAGGATGCTGGAAACCGATCTCAAATATCCGTGTTCGCTTTTCCACTACTTCGTCGGACACATGAAGACGACAGAAACAGTAATATTCATCACATATTATTTATTATCAATAACGAACGTAAAAATTGTGCTAGTTTCGAAATAGAGACTTTCTCATCTGTGGTTACATAAATCAATTTTAACGGTAACGAAAAATTTCAGACCGTCCGCGATCCACCTGTTCATGAACACTGACGTGGCCGCTGCCTTGACACTCATTTGTTAACCAACAATTCAGCATAGTTTCCGCACAGCCATCTTGTAGATCATTAGACTGCGAGCTTTACAACGTAACAGGTGCTTGGCAGATACCTCAAGGTGTTTGTGTTTTTATTGCAGGTTTGTGACTTCAGTGAGTGCAGTGTGGAGTGATTAACGTCCCTTCGTACACAATATATTAGCTTACATTCATTATAAAGCATTCTGTACAAAGTGCAGATGGTTAACAGACGTAGGTCTGCAGATTCCCTCGGGTCGGAAACAGAAATAATACGAGGCTTTACTGTTAAATTGCATTTTTTAAAACCATTAAATGGATTACAGAACATTTATGGATAGGTTCTTAGCAAACTTTATTTTATGTAGTTGCAGGAAAATGTATATTCCTGTTGGCATACAAAGTCATACGTGTTTTGGAATATTAAGATATTGGTAATGATATGTCTCCTTATGATGCGTTTTGATGTAAAAATAATAACAATACTAATAATAACTTGAAGACAACAAATCTTTCTGTCAAAACTTTGCTTTCCATCTCTTTCTTTGTCCCGCAGTATCGCTTCTATATCTTGGTGTATAATTTAAGACTTGTTTTGGCATTTTTTTGTAGATGTTCTAAACGCCGGGGCTCGATAGTCCTTTACGTTATCTTTCACCGAATATGTTTCTAATTATCTACGTATTTAATTATTTTTAATATCGTTAAATCTTGTAAATCGCTTTCGAATTTAATTTCAGCGAGTTTGGAGGTAATAAGTTGGCATTACATTTACCAGAATTCTCTGACAACAGACTCATAATATTTCTCCAGCAAAATTATCCAAGGCAAATAAATTTCATGGTGTTACTATTAATGATAAGAGAATAACAAAAAACTATGGCAAAGTACCAATGAGCGAATTCGTCTATCACATCCGTACGTATGATATAGCAGTTTGATGCCACGTATTATGTCTAGACTGGTATGAAAGTTCAGATTTCAAAGTAGTGAAAACTTGAAAGTTCTTTGGCACTTGACAGACAAGTGATGCCGTGCACGTATTACGAAGGGAATTATAAATTACAGAGGTCAGTAACGGCAGTGAAAACTTTACGTAAGAAATGGTATTTTACGAAAGAGCTTCTAATGAACATAATTGAAAATTCCTTACAATAAAAGAAAGTAAACACTGTTTGAGTTATATAAATAACTACAGGTTCATAATTGTGGCGGTAAGAGCGTAGACATTGTAGGATTGGTTGACCGGAATATTCTAACCTAAATTTGTTAAGAAAGACATATCAGAACATGTGATCTAGAATTAGAAATTTAATTAAACTGGCCTGCCTACTATAACACCTCAAAGGAATGTTTCTGTGTGTTATAATTTTATTTATTCGTTTATTTAACAACGTTTTATCAATTTATGAGTTTATGCAACGTCAAATTAAATGCACTAACCTCGTATGATAATGGCTGATGAACCGAGCGGGAGATGCGAGGAAGCAGTTTTATCTCAATAAATTTCGGTCTAAGAAAATCTTATTAATGTGATTACTAAGTATTTGAGGTTTTCACGGCGGCGAAAATGTGGTCTTTGTGTAGCCACGCTGTGCAGTCTTATAAAAACGTTTAAGAGGAGAATATCGCCTCTGTCTTCAGGATAGAAGTTATTCCGGAACGTTGATGAGCAGGTAAAAGATTAAACACCGTCGCTGTTCAGAATCGACGCGGATAGTTCGGGGTGCCTAGTTTCTAGGAAAAGGGCCACAGATATGAACGGACCATTAAGGTATTTTTAATTCTCGATAAAGTGTGAAGAACGCCTAAAAATTAATTTGACGTACCACATCATCATTACTTTTGTTTTTACGATAATTTTTTCCTGAGGTTTTATGGGCTTCAAACCACAAAGAGACTATGTTGGAAATATGCAGAGTTGTGGCGGTAAATCTAGTTACATGTGCTCTAAAAGGGGAAGGATTACGGAACACATAGCACGTATCATTTGAACAATAAATGATGAGAAAGCTCTCTTTTCAGATGTAAAGTTCCCTATATATGACTGACTGTAAGATAATAGTCCCCATACAGAGTGAGCCAGAAGTATGTTTCATTTTCGAAATAATAGCCAAAAATAAGTTTCAATGTATGCCTTTATTGCCAAGTATAAGGACAGGGATGTTTCTTTACAACAGATGCTCAAAGGTTGTTCCTCCATTCTCCACACATGCCCGAGCACGACGTATCTAAGACTGACGAATTCGTTCGTATACACCAGGGTGTCCTCGAATCATCTGGCATGCATTCTGCACACGTTCCCACAGGTCATCATCATTGTGTATGGGTGTTGCATAAACGACGGACTTCGAGTGACCCCACAGATAAAAGTCCAATGGAGTAAGGTCCGGTGACCTCGGTTGCCATGCTACTGGGCCACCTCGCCCAATCCATCGCTGAGAGTACTGTTCATTGAGATGATATCTGACGCGATGGGAGAAGTGTGCTGGGGCTGTCGTGCATAAACTACATTTGTCTTCTGTATTCAGTGATACGTCTTCAAGGAGACGTGGAGAGTGTCTTCTTAAGAATCACCGATATGAAGGTCCTCTTAGACGCGATGGAAGAATGTGTGGACCAATAAGCATGTCGCCAACAATTCCTGGCCAAATGTTAATTGAAAATCTTTGCTGGAAGCTGGATTCACTTTGATATAAAATCAATTCATTGAAACTTATTTTTGGCTATTATTTTGAAAATGAAACATTGCCAACCCATGTTTATAGGAACATTTTTCTTATTTTTGATCCTGGAACACGCACACGAAGTTTGTAAACACACTTCTGACTCACATAGGCTAGTGGTCCTAACACTTCGTAAGACTGCGGAAATATCAACAACAAAAATCTGTTTTTGTGGAACTCTGATAAGAAAAATTTACGTTACTGAGCACGTACTTTTAATTTGGAACCTTATATGCACCTAAATCCACCTCATATTTTAGGAACACTTAATTCTATCCTTACGTAATTTGATGGGTGGACTTGGTTGAATTTGAAGTCAAGGACGGGCAGTTTTGGAATGCTGTGTCCTCATGCCATGTTCTACATTTTGCCTGTTTTGGTACTTTATTTCTGTTGTTGCGTATCTTCCTTCAGAACAGCCCAAATGTTAATCTAGTTCATGCACGTATCTTCCAAACCTGTTTCGTAACCACTGAAAACCTTCTGTGACTGTGACTTGTAGGTCTCTCAAATGTTCTGTTATATCTGGAAGAACAATACTTCTTTGAATCTCAAGTTCTTTGCATAAATCGCATAATGAAAACGCAAAGTATGACGGTCATGTTTCATTTCCTTCGGTCAACATTTTCATATCCTCAAATTGATTAAATGTGGTATTGGTGATCTGTACATCTTTCGATCGATCTGAATTTTTATTCGGATCGGATAAATATAACGTCAACCGTACATTGTCCTCAACGTACAAAATATTGGTTCATCACTTATAATATTGATCTGCAAATTGTAATCTTGATAAATAATATTGGTATACAGTTAGTGATATTTGAGGTTTTTGATGATCATCTGAATTTTAGCTCAGCGTGGACTCGTAGGTAGTTGCAAAGATTTCGGAGAGATATATTGTCTCCATCTTCAGGGCTAAACTAACTGCACTATGATTTTGTTTATCTACTGGGCAGAATATAATTACTAGTTTACACGGCGCATAAACCCAGAAAATTAAAATTGTAGTTTAGTTAGTTCAAAACAGAAGATTTGTATTTGTAAATAAATAATGAGAGATAAACGTGATTAACCTACGCAATGTCCGACATCTTTTCACTTTTCTTTAATTTAATGACCGATATTTTGAAGTGGAATGAAATTAGCGTCATTCAATGTTAATTATTCGAATCTGTTTCACTAAACGGCTTAGATTTTATGAACGTGTTTAATTCGCCAATACCGACTTTTGGGTTCCATACGAAATGGTTTGTTGTAATGGGAAGGGCGTTTGCTCAAACAACACTACATACCAGGCTAACCGCTTATGTCGCTTTTAAAATAACACGGAGTCACATAACTAAGCTATGTCACTTTTCTTGTAGCTGTTCCAAACATCACGAAACAAGGAACACTGCGACACAGTTTGAACAGGGGTTGGTAAAATTCGCCCAAGAAATGAATTCCGTCCTACCCGACGAGTTCATTTATTCTTGGTTTCTTTAACGACACTTTCAGTAACGCATCAAATGATCGGATGGTTAGTGGAGTGAACAGATTAGTAAGAACCCAGTCGTGGCCTACTGTAATGTACTGGCACGGAATTCTCCTAGAGGGGCTGAGTAAAACCACGAAAACGCCAGTCAAGATAGCTGGTCCCCGGATTTTCATAAATCTGTACTTCGTCATCGGCCTACCTAAGCAACAGTTAAAATAGAGGGTTTTATGGTAACGTGAGTGTTTGGTTCCTTTATACAAGTTGTCCCATTTAAAAATCAACCCTAACTACTACAAACGAACCCCTTCACGTAAAAAAGACGAATCGAAAGAAAGTTTAGAGATCTAGCAGCCATATTCCATTGTTGCATCTGATGCACTGTTTGCACTCAGTACAGAGGTAAATTTTTTGTTGTTTTATCACGCGATGAGCACTTGTCACAGACAAACACTCTTTTCGTAATCTTGTCACTAGTCGGCACTTCCTTGTCAGAATGAACATTGTTGAGTGCTGCACGAACAACAGCAAACTATTTAGATACGAAGCAACGTTTGTGCATGAACACACGTTTTGCTCGTAAACATGCAACTGCACATCTTTTGCGCATGAGCAGCGGTGACCTTGATTCGAATATCACGGGTGAGGTTGGGAGAGTTTATTTATTTCGCGGGGGCGTACCTGCTTCTCACCTAATTCTTACACCGCAGTACGCGGCTCTTACTGGCTTGCGTTTTAATTTAGTGTGCCTACAAAAGTGAAAGAGAAAGTCGGGTTTGGCAAAGACGTTGTTTAAATCGTGACAACATCAACCAGAGATAAAGATGTCGCTTGCGAATAAATTAATAGAATGCGTCGTGAATTTTATGTGTGTTTATGTATCATTTGAAAATGTTCGTCCGCGTATTTTACATTTCATTTTATAATATACTCGGGAGAACAGTGAACTAACCTACATTTTATTTAAACTGAAACAGGGGGGAATAAAGTTAAAATGGCTTCTATAATTCCAAATTGCAAGATTCTGAAAGATACAGATGTGAAATCAACAAATCACATGTTTAATTATTCGTGTTTTTTCCGTCTAATCACAATTGTATATAAATAAAATTTATACATAAGATATTAAAATATCATTTACATATTTGGTACATCTTTTTACTACATGTTTCGGTTACATTGAACCATCTTCAGGTTTATATACAATTGTGATTAGACGGAAAAAAACACGAATAATTACATTTTAATTCACAATATGACGCAATTATATCAACTTATAAAATCACATGTGGTTTAGCCCGCCCCCATATTAAGACAGATGAGGATGGTGAGATTACGTATTTTTTTTAATATTCCACAGTTTCGAACTTTGTGGTTTAGCCCACTGTTGTGTCTAGGTTCTCAATTACAGACTTTTGTCACGAGATTGCGAGGCTCGCGGTTTTTTAAAGAATGAAGTAATTTGACCTTAAGTAAAAATAATAAGTCACACCTGTACCACAGGTCTTTCACTCTGTGACCTTGTGTTACTTGCATTGCAGGTTCTGGTGTGATCCTTTCTTTCAATGGCGATTGCAGATTTAGCGCTGAAGGACGCAGTGGCCTCCAGTGAAGGTCGTAAAGACGTCGGAACGGAGAACACCCCGCGTCGGTAAGTTCTTTGTTGTTGCGTATTTTCATGTTGGTTCTGGGTGTATCTCAGGTCCTGAACTGGCACAATGTTGCCTTTTGGCGGACCTAGTAAGTAATTTTGTTCAGTGAGAGTTGCTATGTCAACAACATCCAAGTCTTCTTCCTTGACATGAATTGGGTGATACCAAGCCCGTTCTGAATTGAGAAGGTTAAAATTGGTCCTTCCATCGAATTCTTGGTCTTTCTATATCCCTCGTTCGTATTGGTTTATACGTAAATAGCTTCTTAGGGAATCTTCTTGTGTTATTAATCAAATAAAAACCAAAACATTCGCTAAGAATCAGACTTATAATAATCCAATTCGCCTAATATTGCTACATTTACAATAAGAACACAGGGAAACCTTATGGAAACTGAATTATAATAACCGCGCCGTGGATTACGGTATGTTTAAGATCAGTGTAAAGGCTAGCGGAATTGTTTATGCTAGTCAATTTCAAGAGATGACCTTAAAAAGAACATTACGACTAAAAATAGACCACAATTACTTAAAACATAGAAACTTAAAATGTATTGCAGTTAATACGAGATAACTTTGCATTATCTTCCCCATATTTACAACTGTTATATTTCAATGCTAAATTATTTGCAAAAAAATCAAGCGCTTTAAATGTCCTTTGTAATCTCCTTGTATGTGTCTTCGTGGATTTTCTGTATCTTTCATTAACTACAATTATTTATGCCGGACGTCTTATAAACACCGACGCCAATATGTCTGCCTAATTTAAAGAAAAACATTACTTAATATAAGTGACTTATGAGAGTCCTTCGACAAAGAAAGAAAGAAAGCTTTACTTCGGTGAAGTGTCAATGTTCCCTCATGTACCAGTCGGTACGGGACCAGACACGCTTGCATGTTTAATTTTCCGTAACAAATTGTTCATTGTCATTCTGGTTAAAGGTTACGTATTTTAATCTCATCACACACAAAAGGCTTTTACTTGGAAAACACATACTTTAGAATTGTTTTTGTTTCGCGAAGTACTAATGGCATAAAGATACGAGGTGCGATCGGAAAGTTTCAAGACTGCGCCTATAAAAACCCGTACACTTATCTCAGGTATTAAATTCATCCATCACCCTCGAAGTAGTTCCCCTGGGAGTGAACACAACGATCCCAGCGCCGCTGCCAAGCCTGGAAGCATCCCTGTAAATCTTTCTTTGTCAGCCTGCCGCAAAGGAGTATTTTGAAGAAGTCTAGAATGTTTGAGCTTTAACCATAGATGCAATTCGTCTCGGCATGGATTCACAAGGGAATATTCCGGTTGGACATGTCGAAATCTCACCTGAGAATTGTGCAAAAATGCGAAAAAATTTCTCAAAATTTGAAGTGCATAGGTCAGGTGGTGAGACACGTGTATTTATATCGAATAATTACGTACATTAGAACCATTTGCAAAATTATACACTACAATTGTCACAGAAATGTGAAACATAATTTAGAATGCTCGAAGCATTTGTTCAAATTGCGATACGAAATCGAATTAAAGTTTTATTTGCACATTCCTCGACGTCGCAAACTTGGTTTGTTCAGCGTAGGCAGAACTGAGCTGAGGTCGCAGATTGACGTGCCGCGTGCCACACCACGAGCATTGGATCACGTTTCGAAATCCAGGGGATGAAAACTGATAATGTAAGACTTGAGGTTCTCACAGCAGTGAGTATGAAGATATCCGATATTCATCGCCCTGATGACGGAGGCAGTATGACCTCTGAAACGTTGGTTAACATCGACCAGACTACACAGCGCAATAACCCAGAAGACAGAAATCTTCATGCATAAGTCATTTGCAGCAATGACGCACTTAGTTGAATGACTGTCTTACACTGCTCTTAATTGTCTTGCAGGCTCACGAATATCAACACTGAACGTGATGGAATGGCAATTTATTTTATCCTTGAAAACATTAATAAGAAATAAAGCTTCGCTGACCGAAATAAAGCGTTCTGAAATGCAAAAGATTATAAATGACTCATAATTACGTAAAACATTAAACTAAAAGAGAAACAAACAAACACACACACACACACAAACTGGCATTCATCGCCCTGATGACGGAGGCAGTATGACCTCTGAAACGTTGGTTAACATCGACCAGACTACACAGCGCAACAACCCAGAAGACGGAAATCTTCATACTCACCGCTGTGAGAACCTCAAGTCTTACGACTTATGCATGTTTTGGGGCATTTTAAGATGAATAGTATCTTCCTAGAGGACACGTTCTGTATAGGAGAAAATTGTTATGTATTTATCTTCATTTTGTGTACCTCTTTTCTGTTTCCCCACTTTTTTAAATGTATGCCTTTCATAGATGCTTTGCTGTTGGCCAAACACTCTAATATTATCATTATTATTAATAATTTTTATCTTTATGTCACATATTCTTTTAATGGCCTATGTGACATTGCGTATGAAGGCATTTTAGTTATGTAGGATTTGAGGTTTTCAAGGCGGTGAGTCTGAAGATGGCTGACTCCTGGGTTTAGTCTGGTAGAAGTTTACTGACATTTCAGAGGCTCTTGCTGCCTCCATCATCGCAATAACCCAGAAGACAGCCATCTTCGCACTTTAGTTAGATTAAATGCATTTTGAGCATCTTTTTCGTATTAATGTTTTTAAGTACATAATTAGTTACTCATCTGTTTTGGATATTGTTATTATGCGCATTCCCACTAGGCAAGAGACCAAAGGACACGAATCTGATATTCACTATGCTTATACTGTGCATTGTAACTTCAAGGTCAACCCTTGAGCCATGTGTTTTTGCTCCCAGTGCTCTCTGTAGGATAATTGGCGTATTTTATGAAGGTAGTTTTTTTTTTGCTTATGTTAATCTGTTTTTAGTGAAGGTACTTTTCTTATTTTTGTTTTCATTTATTTTATTGTGCATTTATTATATTGCTTGTCTGAATTTTTATACATTTCAACGACCTCCTTCCGACAGGTTTTTTTTCTGCTGTCTGAATTGTTGCACACATTAATTCCGTGAGCTTACGACAAATATTTTACAGCCTAACTCAACTATCCTCATCTAATGGTCGTCTTGTAGTGCGACGTGTATTACAAACCCTTGTAGCTTATTATATACGTCATGTTAACTGCCAGTAATCTGTTAAATACAGAAGTGGATACTACGCTGAAACGCTGTTTGCACTACAATCGATTCAACGAACGAGAGTCGACTTCAGCAATGTGACGGTTTTTAGACACGACTGTTACATGTGTTTGATACGTGGAGATGATGAGAAGACCTGTTTGACCAGCGGGGTACTCTAGGGCAGTGGTATTCAACCTGGGGTACGCGAAGACATCTTAGGGGGTACGTGAAATTTAAAGAAATATATATATTATTTTATGATAAACACTGAATAATCAGTAATGTAACTTATTTAATTTATTTTAGATGTATATTATATATTATGTATAACTTGAATTATACACCATCAACTTTGGGGGTACAAAGTTGAAGAGAAATTCTATTTTGGGGGTACGCGAATAAAAAAGGTTGAATACCACTGCTCTAGTGTATATAATCACTAATAAGTTGGGTCTGGAATGGTTCTTATGTGGGAAAAATTGCAAAGGAGGTGTGAGATTCTTACCTTTGAATAACAGGGTGAATTTCTGAACCAGCAGACGCGAGTAAACACGTCGCTTATAAAATTAAAAAAATCATATTCCCGCCAAGAGGATAATTACCCGGAGAAATAATAACTACAGCGAAGGCGGAAACAATAATAGGGCTGTAGCCTTTGCATCGGCAGTGCAGCCAACGTTTGAAGTATGTAAAGGTGCTTACAGGCTAGTGAAGTGCATGAAATTGAATGTACATGTGTGGAAGACACATGGACTTTTATTAAAAGTAGAAACATGTGCTATTTTTGCTTTAGTTTGAGGCATGTTACTCGCCAATGCAAAGTAACGCAAATAAGCGAAAATTGTTCGGGTAAACATCACGTATTACTGCAAATTGAGCAGAATTAATGAAGGTCAGACGGTCAGTCCGAAACAAAACTTACATGTAGTGTTTTTTTGGAGGGGGATAACAACACTAGTTTCAAGATGGCTGTCTTCTGGGTTGTAGCACCGTGTAGTCTGGAAAAAGTTTTATCGACGTTTCAGAGGTCCATGCTGCCTCCATCATCAGGGAGATTAATAAGCCGTACGATTGGAAAACGCTGGATTTATAGGAAATGACCGTTAAAGAACAGCCTAACCCTAACCATTACTATTTCCTCAAACAGATCGTTGTCATGGAAACTTTCTTTCTTTGAGATGAGAACCGAGTTTTTTTTTAATTCAGATGAACTTCGGGCTTCGAAGGGTTAAGTCATCGCTTAACTGATGCAAAACGCTCACTGAACATTCGGGAAAGTGTTCTCACGTTGGAACTACGTCTACTTTAGGGTCCGGCGGGAGGGGGGCGTGGCTGAACGTTACCTGAGATCACCCCCTACACGTTACAGTGAATTAACCAAAGTATATGTTCATGGCCTCTGTGATGCTGTCCGGTTCATGTTATTAGCTCGCGTTCAGATATACAAACACGGGGCACACTCCCCGCCACACAAACCTCGAGGCATCCAACACTGAAAGATGCTAACCGGTTTACAATGCTTGTTATTACTGCAATCAATTGGAGCAGAAACATTCCCTCTACCCTGTTATGATTTATGAAACCCCAACATTCGTTCTCAAATAACATTTTATCCGGTTAATTGGGGGCGAAAACTGGACACATTCGGTACAAGACCTTAAGGCCACCTGTTTTGGTAGTGACAGCTGTAGAGAAAGTCAGAGGTCGGAGTAGACAGTTGCAGTAGATTATCTGGACATTGACAGTGAAGCAAATTTTGCCGGTGAAGACATTGGACGAAGGTAGGGACTGAGTAAGATGAGAACGGGAATTCCAATAGGTGGTATGTCGACATAGAATTCTGGAAAAGATTGAAAATCTCAAAATAGAATTAAGATTGACGAATGACATTCAGCACAAGAGCACCATTTTACACCAATTTAAATGACATTCTGACCAGTACAGTGTATCTCCTTCACGCAGTTGGAAGCACATGGTGGAATTGAAATTGGCTAATCCAAAGTTAAATAATCCGGGATAAGAAGACATATTGATCGGTGTAGATATTTTCGGGAAGATAATACGACCAGGGCTTGTCACCGAAACACACGGTTCTTCTACAGTCGGGTTGTGACGGGACTGGCTGACATGTTGCATTTAACTTCAGTTGTAATCCACTCGGTGGAACGTGAAGAAACTGCTGAAGAGATTTCGGATTTTGGAAGATTTTCCAATCGGGAAACATCTCAATCCATTCCTGGACAATGATGGCCGAAGAATACACAATTAATTCTTGCCAGACATCAAAGGTGACATCGGATTGTTGGAGGTCGGAAATCGGTGTGACATTTCGTCAGAAAGTGTAATTTATTGAAGTCATCGCCATGTAACGCAATAGGAATTAGCGGCTGCCTTCTAACAAAGATTGTACCTCAGGCACTGTTTCGACGAAGCAAGGGAATGGACAAAGGGCGAATGACTTTCTTTGTATGCTTCGTGGCCAGAGCGATTTGCTTAGAACATATTATGGAGGCATTTATCGCAGCGTTAGAATGGTTCGTCGCCCAATGTTTAAAACTTCACGAGATTCTCAGTTACTGTGACAAGGATTTTTTTCACTGTGATGCCCGAGAAGTGAGGGATTTCATGAAGTTTTTGACGCCAGAAATCACACAAGACGTTTCGCTGAGATATGTGTGTGACCAGGTTATGAAGTGACACTTCAGCACACCAGCAGCGTAAATCATGATGGTTTGTGGGGAAAGGGGATTTTGTCCCTCAAAGAATATCTGCGATGTGTTGTACTGACAGCTGGCTTCAACTGTGAAGAATTATACTCGTCCCTTAATCATTTTGAAGCTTGTCCAGCCTCTCCAGCGATTCTAATGGTCTTCAGCCTCCGAGTCCTGGAAATTTCTTTATTGGTCAACCTCTGAATTTTCTTTAAAAACCCAGCCTCTTTTTAATTCAACCAAAGTTATTGAAACCGTGGAATTTACTCCAGGAAGCGGTTCAACCATCCGAGTAATAATGCAGACTTCAGCAGTTCTAAGTTGTGATATGCACGGACCAGCACCGAAGTAGGTAAAATGATTCTTTTGAAAGATGAACATGTTCTCCTGATTGACGTGAGAGCTGAGAACAATTCTTCCTGTACTTCCGGCCAAGATGGGCTTTTGAAGATGTGACAGTGAGATGTGATGGAAAGGAATTTAAAATGTCAGTCTCTTAACTCTGTCGCCTGCCTCGGTCGCTTGTCTCTGTCGCGTGCAGAAAAATTGTACCTTTAGTGTCCTAACTAAATACCGACTAAGTTAACATTATCGCGTAGACAGCTAAAGTTGACTCTTCTCCTGACAAGTAATTTTGTGTTTTTATCCTCCTTTCAGTAAAACTAGAGAATTGTCAATGTGACTTGTATAGAGTGGCGCACAAAATGATGCCCGAATGTAAGTTTAAACGAAAGCACTAATATCCAAAATAATGGTACAATTTATTGAGATTTATCCTTTATAGAGTACGTGCTTAATATGCCACTTCCGAAACACGAACGGCTAAGTTCGTGTTTACTCGACGGTAAATATTCTCCGTAATTTCACCACGCATTTGAACACTCAAAACCCCATGAGTTGCATTTCTGAATAATAAGTTTCAGGTGTTTATATCCGGGTTATCGGGTGTTCACGTAGGTCCACGCCATTGGCGACCAGGGTGCCTGTGGGAAATCACACGTGGACCAAACATTTCGTGCAGGAGGAAGTCAAAGATGAACGTTTGCTGTATGTGGTGTGGCCCCATCTTGCATGAACACACTGACATACTACTTGTTTGGACGATAAAGGATACATCTCCATAAATTTCTCTTTGTGTTCATAAAAGTTTCAGTTGAGTATCTTTTCATGTGTCATCCTGTGGAAATAATTATTATTCCAGCTGTTTTGTTGACCAATGCAATGTCACAGGTATGTTTATGTTCCCGCTTGTATGCATTCAGTAAAATGCTGACATAGTTACTTTCACTTCAAGGGCTATCCAATTTGTGAAGTTTAATTCATGATTGTGTATATTTTCGTCTTTCTGTTGTTAAAATTTCAACAGTTACGTCCAGCGTCTAATATGGTTCTATCTAAATATTTCGAGATTGTCTAAACTTGAAGATCATATTTCTCAGACGTACGGACGACGGTTTGGGTCCGTCCTGGCACTTCTGGAAGAGAAGACGCCACGTAGTCGCCCTGCTCGCCTTCTTCGGGTTCTTCGGCGTGTACGCACTGCGCGTAAACCTCAGTGTCGCCATTGTAGCCATGACGAGTCCCAGGAAAGAGACCTTGAAAAATGGCACAACCATTTTTGTGAGTTATTCTGTTGATTCTTGCATTTTGCTACGTGGGCATTTGCTTCGCCGGGTAAATTTTGAATTATGCAATTTCTACTATGAACAATCTCTTATAAATTAGGTGCAAGGTGGGACCAGGGCTGGTTTTGGGTCAGAGGGGCGTCCCGGTGTTCTTCTGGGTCCTGGGGACTGCCTTGGATGTTCCTTGTAAATAGAGTGACACAACTTATACATTGTTTGATTTGCTACATCTCTGAGGCTAAAGTGTGAGGCTTTTTAAGTTTGTGCATTTCATGAGAAATTGTTCATTTCTGCATTTGAAAATATCTTTAAGTAAAGAATTTGTAAAATTGTATTAGCAAATCGCCGGTTACAGAACAACATTTATAGGCGTAAATTTTTTAAAAAGCAAATTTAGTGTGAAAACATCTTTACGGCGACTAAAACCAAATTTCCGCCAAACGCAGACTCCACCAGACCCATCCATTGGCGTTACCGGAGTTGCCACCGTCAGAACTTAATTCCAATTCTAACAGCGCCCTCATGCAGTCAGGCGTGACGGACATTGGCTATTATATATGCGTCTAAAACGAGGTAACAAATCCCTCATAAGTGCGTGAGTTTAACGCTGACGGAATCTTCCTGTGTGCTAAAGACATTGTTAGATCTTCAAAGATTACAGGCGTCGTGACTGAATTTAATAAAACGTGTTGTTTCACCTTGTAAAGATTACAGATTTCGACTGGGACTCCAAGACTCAGGGTCTGGTCTTGAGTTCGTTTTTCTACGGTTACATCGTGACACAGGTCCTGGGAGGGTGGCTGGCTGGTCGACTTGGAGGAAACACGGTGTATGGCGTAGGGGTGGCTGCCACAGCGGTATTCACTCTGCTGACACCTGTCCTCACAAACACCAGCGTCTACTTGCTGGTGGCAGTGAGAGTGATCGAAGGACTCTTTGAGGTGAGACGAAAGGATAATAATTGCAGTTCACACTGAATGCAGAGAAACCACCCACAGAGCTAGTTAAAATTCTGGAATGCGCTCAAATAATCGAGAAACTACCGGTCATAGTGATCGCGCGGTCTGGGTCGTGGAACGTGATAGCTTGGGTACTGGGACCATGTGTTCGAATCCAGCTGAAGGCATGGATAATTTTTCGAGTCTTTCTGTTTTGTGCTGTCCTGTACAGATAAAGGCCGTGCGACGGGGAGATAGCTCGTCGAAAGAATGTTACCGTATGTCAAAAAATTAAGCTTCCCAATCAAACATTTGTATGCATTTATCACTTCTCCGCGATCCGAGGTGCTACCCAAAAGTTCAGGGAATTTGCCCATAAAAAATTGCTTATCGTAACTCCTAGTTTCCACCGTCTCCTTCGAAGTAGTCCCCTTGGGAGTGGATACAGCGACCCCAGCGATTTTTCCATGATTTCATACATCCCTGGAAGTCTTGAAGTGTGAGTGTTTTAAGCCTGGATCTCCTCAATTGTGTCAAAACGACGGTCTTTCAATCGAAATTTCATTTTGGGGAACAGGACAAAGTCGCAGGGGGTCAGGCGAATAGGGTGGGTGGAGAAACACTGTCGTGTTTTTGGAAGCCAAAAACTGCCGAACAACGAGTGATGTGTGGGCGGGCGCGTTGTCGTGGTGGAGAACCCAGCTGTTCTCCCAATTTTCTGGACGCTCTACCATAGCCGCTTCAAAACATCATGGATTGTTCGTCTACGATCTGCAACCATAGCCTCTCGCTCTTTTGCGATGTTTTCCGATGTTGTGCTTGTCGATGGTCGTCCTGAACGCTCATCGTCGCCGACAGACGTTCGTCCATCCTTAAAGCGTTTGTACCAGAAAAAAGTTTTACTTTGACTCAAAGCATTCTCACCAAATGCTTCCACAAGCACGCGGTGAGTTTCTACAGCAGTTTTTTTAAGCTTAAAGCAAAATTTGATGCAGATTCTTCGCTCCGAACTACTACAACACGACGTTACAAAAACGCACGAGACTCAAGAACGCGGCCTCTCGCCTTCACGGCTGTTGGCACACTAATTCACAAAGGGTACTGCTCGCCCCATCTAGCGGCGGCAGGCCATTCCACAACCGGTTCGCGCGTGGAATTCAAATTCCCCGAACTTTTGGGTAGCACCTCGTATATTTCCCGCTTGCGTTTTCTCTCTGACTTGATCGCTGTACTTATATTTGGTAAAGAGTGAAAATTATGGAGCTCTTAATTATTAAGTTTTCTTCATTCGCTTGTCGTTTCATCCCTCTTAGATCGAAATATTCTCCTCGCCACCCTGATCTTAAACACCTTCAGTCCTCATATGAAAGAACAAGTTTAGACCCACATAAAGCAACAGGTAAAATTATAACTTACTTTTCTATTTATTTTACATGTCGATGTGATGTCAGTACCGAAGTGACTAGGAAATGAATTATCATGGGCGATCGGTTTTTCTTTACATTTATCTACAGTTAATTTTTATCTTTAATAATAATCGTCTCATTAATTTCGAAAATACCTCACTAATAGGACTATGTAAAGTAAATAGTCAGTTAAACTGGACTTTAAAACGTCGCCAGTATGATACTAAATATAAATAAAATTTTATGAAAACTGCAATGAAGATGTAGGCATATGTAAAGGAAGATCATAGTCTAAAATAAATTCTCAAAAATTACTAATATTTTAGGCGCAAATTAAACGTTAGGCCCGTA
>NW_019060229.1:425758-474156 GCF_000696155.1 Zootermopsis nevadensis
CGCCAACCAGCCTGAATCTAACAAAATAATGAGCGTTTCATAAGAACAAAACCATAAATTTCTGTGTTCCGATGTGACGATGGACACCCCTCCCTCGCAACCACGTGCGGAAGCCATGTGATGACGTCATCGGCAAACCAGACTGGCGAGGGGATCCCGCCCTCGCAAGAGTCAAACCACTGCGAATTCATTGCCAACGTCGAAAAGATCACATTGGGCTACACTACAATTGAAGCAATAACAGCCTTAAAAGAACGAAGGAGATCCATGCTGTCAGAACAGCGTCTCTACTGGCCTAGATTTGAACTTGAGACCTTCCGACCACTCGGCCGCGTGTTCTGAATGTCAAAAGTTATGTTCTTTAGGCTGTGTTGTTACAGCGGCTTCACGAGATCTTTCTGTATCGCAGGTGAGGAAGATGTTCACGTGTGTCGCGTACCTCAGCCAGACGATCTTCATGCTCCTAGCGGCCTTCCTGCTAACTCCTGCTGGCGCGGTAACCTGTATTTCCATCGCCGTGGGACTGGGCGGTTTCGCCTTGGCTGGCTTCTTGTAGGTTTCTCAGACTTGCCATAGATGGCGGGTGAGTGATTGTTCGGCGCGCAGAGAGCGACGTTGCGGGATAAAATGGCAACTCGGAACAGGATGTGGTTCAATTATTCGCCTTCAGAGGGCTACATTTTTATTGCAGTTATCGCATCAAGTGGAATTTGACATTTTCACAGAATGTAGTGGGCTCATGGGTTATTGGCTGTAAACAGATGTTTTGGAGGAACATACAGAGTGGTGTAATGTTGCTTCACCTAAGGTTAATGGAGTAGGATGAAAATTCATAATTGGCGTTTGTGGGTGGAAACGTTCTGTTGTGCATAACATAGCCACATACGATATGACTTCTTTTCATCAGTAGGAAGTCTAAACCAAAACTGGTTGACTGCAGCCCGTATTGGGTTATGTACAAATGCATTGTTTCAAACACGTCACATACTAAAGAACAGGGTAATTATGAAAGTTTAATTGGAACAGATGTAACCGACAAGGTTTCTGGAAGGAGATGTTCATGATGTATTTCAATTTGCCGTGAGCAGCGTGGTCCCTGAATTTACCTGGTAAATATTGAGCAAAACAACAAATAACCTCTAAGAACAAATCATTAGAGTAGAAGGAAGCGACGTTGCCATATGAAAAAAGGTTAAAACTAGATACATCAAATTGACTCACTAGAGCCGGGTCACCTGAAGAGATGGTGCACTGTGAAGTCGGTAAAACTTGTACTCGTCGCCAGATGAATATGAAATCCCACGAAATATCGAAATGTTGTCGTTTTTCATAGAAGATTTTCAGACGATGGAATAAGTTCAAAACTACGGACTAATTATACAGGTAGTATTTTCATATTTGATGTTAGTGATAGTTGTTCTGATAGTCTCGGTATTAATAATAACTAGCGTTGATGACAATTATATTTATTTTACAGTGATCTCATAGTGTATGTTGGTATTTCAGTGTGAACCATCTGGACATAGCTCCGCAGCACGCTGGTGTGTTGATGGGACTCTCAAACACTGTTGCCACTTTGCCTGGCATCATCAGTCCACTGGTCACAGGCTTCGTCGTGCAAAATAATGTAGGTACAATAGAAATTCTAATTGAATGAGAAGTGGATATGGAAGTCGCTAAACAACGTGTTGTATTTATTTATTTATTTCAAGTCATTTTATGGTGATGTATAAACTGCTGATATTTTAAATCAGAAACAAGAAATTTAACAAATATGTAGTGGACGTCAGATACAATAATAATACTTTTTCTGTGGGCTAAAATATATAAAATAATTTTAAATTTGTCTTTTGTTTTGTAGTGGTCTGAATCTTGGTTTCTCACTTTGATGAAAGAACACTTGACGACGGTGGCCGTCTTCTGGGTTGTTGTACCGTGTAGTCTGGTAGAAGTTTACCGATGTTTCAGAGGTCCATTCTCCCTCCATCATTGTTGCCCTGATGACGGAGGCAGTATGACCTCTGAAACGTCGGTAAACATCGACCAGACTACGCGGCGCAACAACCCAGAAGACAGAAATCTTCATACTCACCCCTGTTTTAACCTCAAATCATACAATCCCATATATGATAATTTTGTTGTGTTTTTTTAAATGTCAATGTGATATTGGCTAAGTATTCTGTTCTTGTGTTCTAACCACACGCATAATCTGCGAACTGGAGAGCCTCTTGTCTCGGGTCCGCTTATTGACGTAATGCCGAGAAACTACGAAGTGAATGAGGTTTGTGTATTTTCTCAACAGAGCGCGTCAGAGTGGCAGGTCGTGTTCTACGTAGCAAGTGGCGTCTATCTAGTGGGGACAGTGGTGTATGGTCTTTGCGCTTCTGGAGAGGTGCAGAGTTGGGCAGTCGAAGACGATGAGGCCGATAACAGAGCAGCGCAATGTTACGAGAACAGTGGAATGGAAACTGACTCGTAGAAGCAGCAGGGTCTCGTTATGACGCTAAATGGAGAGCTTCTAATTGGAAAATTCCAGTTTTGAGGACCAGTGACAGTTCCTTAGCTGTTCTTGGAGCTTTGTTATGTCAAAGCAATGAAGCATGGAACAAAATTATTTTAGGGCTTATTGGTTCTGTCCAATGTTTGGACATATATTTGATATGCAATTACAAGATTTTCAGATTTTGCCTTCAAAATTCTAATAATATTTAATATACTGTAAAAGAAAGCATTCCGCCGTTAATTTACAAATCTAACCTGAGATTTTGTATAACATCGTCGTGACCAAAAGTTTGAACAAATTTTAAAAAGACCAAAGACTGTCTGCAGTAACGTGATGTCATTTGTTTGGTGTCGTTGACACATTATCAAAGGCAGCTTAGTATTATTTTTACCAGTATTGTGAGGAAACACATTCAGAAAAAAATAACCCATTATTTTCGTGACGAAATAAAGTGGTGAATCCATTCCAAAATATTTTACGTGTTGATTTAAGACAGAACTTGATTACCCAATGAAGAAATTATGGGGGAAATCTCAGTAAATCATTACTGCCAGAAGATCTTACAAATAAGTAAGTATCCTTGTTTTGTTCAGAACAGTATAAAATTTGGTAATGAAATGTGACGTCCTTGTAGAAAGAACATTAAGGAAATAATTTATTATTATAATGCTCAAAATAACTCAAACTTTTATCGTGAAGAACCTACAATGGAATTAACAAATCCGTTACCGTTGTGTTAACAATATATAACTAAATTATATTTACATATATTTTTCCTTGGTGTCGTGTGGGAACAGAATAGCTTGTATATTTCAAGGTAACATAACGTGTGGAATTAAGGTGAATTCAGGCATACAGCTGGTTATTCAAAATTAATTCTTGTTGCAGGAATATTTTAAACAAACACCCATTTAATCATGTTCATTCGCTCATCGCTGTAGGCCTTGAGAAGGCTACGGGCTGGGTGATTGGGGTTCGATCCCTGTTAGAGGCAATTTCTTTTGTAGCCTCTGCATCCTGACCGACTTTGGGGCTCTCAGCCTCCTGTCCAATGGGCACCAGAGTCCTTTCTGAGGGGCAAAATGTATACCTCTACATCTTATCTATACGTGACGTCATCCGCCGACAGCTTATCTTTGTGTTGTATTATTCGCATTCAGTTCTAGTTTTAATTTTCGCCGAGAGCAAAATCATAGCGACTTGTGTGAAACTGATAATTCGTGATGTTCTATGATGAATAAGGTTACATATTCAAGTTGTGCCGCAGGTTTCAAATTAAAGGTAACAAAATACCTAGAAAAACACGGCAACCGAGCGGCCAATGGTGGATTTATCGTCTGAATTTACTGTGTGCTACTGGGGGAATTAAAAAGATGCTCTTCTACAAACTACCAACAAATGCAGGAAAGCATTTTATGAGCCGAAACTATGAAAATTCCCTGAACTTCAATATGTGATACTCGAATAGTACCTCGGAGGTCCTTCTGGCCGTCAGGGGACTCAAGTGTGGCAAAGCTCCGTGCCCGAAAGGTGTTCCGAACAGCGTCCTCAGACATCGTTAAACTTTCTGAGTAAAGTGTTTAACGCAGCTCTCCGCAATAGTTCCCACCAGCAGAGAAATATGCTCGCGTGGTATCAAAACTGAAGCCGAACTAACTGCCTTAGAATAAGAAGGTGTTGTCTGGGTTTATGTATCACTTACGCGATCTCTAAACACCGTGTAGAAGCATAGGGTTTCGTAAAAGGCTGGAAATTCGAAATTCCTTGAGCAGCTAAGCTGGCATTTACTTTTCCGGGATGTTCTGCTCCACGAGCTAAGGAGTAAATATGATGTGACGTGTGTCATTAAAACGGGTCTGAACGTGCGGGAAGGTGAGGACGGAATGTATTTGGCTCAGAGACCGATGGGAGCTCTTGTAAACAGGATAATGGATCTTCGGTTTTTTAATAGGCTCGGGATTTCTTGATTGTCTGAGCGACGATTAGCATCTCATGAAGGATTCAGTTCTATGCGATTAATTAAAATGTAATTTGAAATAAAAAAGCAGAAATAACCATCAGTCATACGTATTTTCTGCTGAATAATTATGATTAAATTTAAAATTAATTGACAATGGCATGGTGGAAAAATACTTTGGCAACCACAGAGACCGAACATGTTTTTAAATTGACATAAATCTGAAATTTAGATTGCAGGCAACTCTCGGTTTACGAACCAGTTCCGTTCCAAGACTTTATTCGTTATACGTTTTTGTTCGTTATGTGTATCTTGCATTCCTGAGCTTTTACGACAAGTATAGTATACGTTAGCAGCCATTTTAAAGCATTAAAACCATGTACTAAACATCGAATGGTCTATACAATACGTTTTAATATAATGTATACATGCGTTTTGGTTTATCGTATATGATACGTAACGTACGCCTCGCGGCGTGGCATGTAAACCGTTTTTCTACTGGCTAGATTAGTTTTATTAACCAAGAACAGTTCAGTATAATTATCATATAATAATTTTCTGATAATTATTGTAATAAATACATTTTTTAAAGTTTATTTATTTAAATCTTACAATTATGTTCACTATACGTTTGGCATTTCGTTTTATAAGGAACTCTATCTATTGGCGACTTTAAGAAACTTTGAATGATTTGTGACGTTCGTTATAGCGAATCTTCGTAAATCGAACGTTAGTAAACCGAGATGTGCCTATTCTTATTGAATTAGATTTACCAAAGAAGCTAGTGAGTCTAATAAAAATGTGCTTAAATTAAACCTGTAACAAAATTCCTGTAGGTAAATATTTGTCAGACTCATTTTCCATCAAGAACGGCCTGAAACAAGGAGATGCTTTGTCTCCCTTGCTCTTTAACTTTGCGCTAGAATATGCTATCAGGAAAGTCCAAGATAGGCAGGAGGGTTTGCAATTGAATGTGACACATCAGCTATTGGCATATGCTGATGATGCTAATTTATTTGGGGACGATATGAATACAATAAAGAGGAACACAGAAGTTTTACTTGAGGCTAGAAGACAGGTGGGGCTAGAAGTAAATTCGGAAAAAACTAAGTACATGTTAGTATCTCGTCATCAGAAGACAGGCGGGCAAAACTATCTTAGGGTGGCTAATAAGTCCTTTGAAAGGGTTACAAAGTTCAAATATTTGGGAACAACAATAACAAATCAAAATGACACTCATGAGGAAGTTAGGAAGAGATTAAATTCTGGAAATGCTTGCTACTTCTCAGTTAAAAATATTTTGTTTTCCCGTCTGATTTCTAAGAACCTGAAAATTAAAGTATACAAAACAATAATCTTGCCTGTTGTTTTGTATGGGTGTGAAACATGGTCACTCACTCAGAGGGAGGAACACAGATTGCAGGTGTTTGAGAACAGGGTGTTGAGGAGGATATTTGGGCCTAAGAGGGAAGACGATGGGGCGTGGAGAAAACTGCATAACGATGAGCTTAAAAATCTGTACTCCTCCCTCAGTATTGTCAGGGTGATTATTAAGTCGAGAAGAATGAGATGGACGGGGCATGTAGCACGCATTGATGGGACAAGAGGTGTGCACCGGGTATTGGTCGGGAAGCCTGAGGGGAAGAGACCGCTGGGGAGACCTAGACGTAGATGGGAGGATAATGTCAGGCGGGATCTATGGGAGATGGGAGATAGGAGTTGAAGGAAACTGGATTTTGTTGGCACAGGACAGGGTCCGGTGGAGGGCTTTGGTTAATTCGGTGATGAACCTTCGGGTTCGTCAAGCCATTCAGTTAGTTAGTTAGTTATTTCACTTATCTTTACAGAAGTTCATGTCAGAAGGGGTCAGAAAATGTTCGCGGGCACATTAGTTAGTACCGTCCCAACAGATGCCGCGGCAATTCTTTCCTAATAGAGGGCGACGCAAGTCACCTTAGCTTTGCGTTTTCGATGTTTCTACTCGGGTAATAGGATACCCAAGGAGGTAAACGGGTCAGAAAATATTCGCGGGCCCATTAGTTTATACAGTCCCAACAGATGGCGCGGCAATTCACGTATCTCTACATTAGTTCATACCTCGCTAATATATGGCGAGGAACTTCACTTATCTATACATTAGTTCATCTCATCGCCAATATATGGCGCGACATTTCACTTATGTTCACAATAGTTCCTGTCTTTGACAATAGAGGACGAAGCAGATTTAATTGTAAAATGCACAACTTTTTTCTCCTCATGGTACAACACAGAATCGATTAGATCATGTTTTAGTAGATAATAGTAGGATGACAAATGTACCGATGTGAGGTCATTGGTAAGAGCAGTTTGTGATGCTGATCATTATTTGGTGGTAGGAAATGTGAAGGAGCGGCTTTCAGTAAATAGACGAACTAAGCAAAATTTCGACATAGAAAGATCTGATTTGAAAGAAATAAGTGAGGGAGAGGCGAAGGAACAATATCAAGGTGAAATTTCGTATACGTTTCAAATTTTAGAGACAAATAAATATAATAAAAGTGATCAGATTCCAGCAGAATTAATTAAAGCAGCTGACAAAAGGTTTCATATGAAGATTAATAAGCTTATTCAGTTAATTTTGAGTAAGAAACAGATGCCACGACAATGAAAGGAATCCATACTTATTCCTATTCATAAGAAGGGGGACAATACTGAGTGTTGTAATTACCGAGAAATTTCTCTGCTATCAACCTCGTAGAAAATTGTATAAAATAATCTTTTGGCAAGATTAACTCCAGATGCGATTGAAAGTATTGGGGATCATCTGTGCTTGTTCAAACGAAACAGATCAACAATGGATCAGATCTTTTACATTCTTCAGATACTAGAGAAGAAATTGGAGTTCAGGGCTACCGTACGTCAATTATTTATACATTTCAAAAAAGCCTATCACTGTGAAGAGAGTAGTGCTATACGTTTGTAGAAATCGGAGGTTTTCATTGCAGTGTGGACGATATTTTTCTTCTGTGTTGTGACGCGTGTTTATAGATACAAATCAATATTGGAATGTTGGTACTAAGTGTGGATGAAAGTTTGTTGACAGAGATGTTTTAAATTCCAACAGTAGTTCAAGGATTAGAAAGTCGAGAATTTGAACAATCGACTTTCGGTATTTCGATACTGTGAAAAAATGGCGCTTGTGTCAAGGAGGGAGAAATTCTTCTTGATTAATGGACTTGTTTGTTTAGTTCAAGGTTTAGAAGGAAGGTGTACAACTGTCGACTTGAGGAATGAATCTTGTGTAACTGGAAAAATTGAACAAGTTGATGGGTACGTAGCATATATTTGTTACGAAGACTATTCTGAGCTGTTATTCTAGATTAGAGTTTCTTTATAATTAGGACATTTATTTAAGGATTTCTTAAATTGTTTATGAATCCGTAATGAAATCAAGCGCCTTTTACGGCCGTGCCATTCTTTAGGCGGCTAGTTTACAGTTTCTTACTGCCGAAATTTCTAGGTTATTATATGTGGTTTTAACATAATAAGCTTGATGTTACATAGTGTGAGCTGCTGAAAAATTGTTGTTAAGTAAACTACAAATAAATAAATAAAACAAGTGACAGCAGGCATTTAACGTCATTCTTAAGAGTTTTGAAAATTCCAATGTTTGGTATATTTATATTAAAATTGGTTAAATGGCTGTGGGTGTACATGGTCTAATGTTTATTTTAAATTTATAAGGGTAGGCAAAAATATTAATTTAGAGACAGGCAGTTGGGTTGGATGTTTAAATAACAGTTTCTAGTCTCAGAACATCTTTCAATATTCTTCACAAATTGATGGCATTGGGAATCTTGTCAGATGCTAATAGTCCCAGATACATTGAGTTTATGGAAGAAGAAGATTTAACATGAACCATTATAACTTACATAACTTCCTGGATAGTTATTCAGTTTGGATTTCATTTAAAATTAAAAACAGTATACTTAACTCATATCATTCTATCACTGACCTGAAGATGGGTACAGTATGTTTCATGAAATGTTGGAACCTACCTAACATGTCCACATGTTGTTATAACCCAGAAGACTGACATTGACATCTTCACTACCACCAGAATCTCAGATTTCACAAACCATTATAAATTTTGTTTTTTACTTCAGTTACTTGATATGGGTGTTGTGTACAGCATTGTTCTGTAACTGATGTGCTATGGATTTTTATTACAAAATGCATATTAGCACCATTTTCACACTTTATAGTTAGAAAAAGACTATATCATATCTTAGAATTTTTAAACTACAAACACACACCAGTTCAAAATTTATAGTTTTATTGAACATGGGTTATATTTGTTATATATGCCTGCATACTTATATGGCAAGTATTTATATGTAGATATTTATTGCAAAGTAAGTTCTGCATGAATCAATCTGATGAACCGCTGATTTAAAATTTAAATTTTGGTCAGTGCATCTCAAGAGATTATCACTTTTGGAGAACTAGATGTAGATAGGAGGGTAATGATAAAATGGTTCATAGAGAAACAACTTGTGAAGATGTGGACTGGATAAATCTGGCTTCGGATAATATCTAATGTGGACTTATGTGAACATGGTGAATAACTAATGGTTTCCATAAAACAGCAAGTTGTTTTGACAAGCTGAACAACAATGAACAATTCAAGGAAACACTGCAGCTTTAAGTTAATTATAGTATTTTTGTTAGTGTTGTTTCTAAGTATCAAAACATTTAAAATTTAAAATGTTTCATAAAAATTTCTTACATTCTTGCATTATGATGAAATTTTGAGCATGTACTGCTACTTGGCTTTTCAAATATATATTTTTTAACTAACCAACATTCAGGAGGATTTGTGTTCTTTTTGTGGTATTTATGTCTTCACCATATAAATTTTAACATTATTAGCATGTACTAGTAGTGCTGTTATCCATTAGGTAAAATGTCGTAGGATTTGAGGTTTTCATGGCGGTGAGTCTGAAGATGGCTGTCTTTTGGGCTGTAGCACCATGTTTACCTTAAATTTCTTTACCTTTTTTTATCTTTACTTTAATTTACCTTAAACCTCTACCAGACTATACAGAGCAACAACCCAGAAGACAGCCATCACATGATTCATAAAGGCATTTTTACTAAAGGTATATTTTTAAAGCAAATAAGAAGAAGTTTGGTATTGAATTCAGTATATCTTAGATTATTCTGAATTTTAAGTTCATTGTATAAATTTTTATACACAAATGCTTTTATACAGATACATTTTATTAAATCAAACTAAGTTTTTGGGTGTTTTCAGTACAGTTAGAACATCATATACTACTTCAGAAGAGTTTTTGGAATCTGTAAACAGCTGATGCACTGTACTCTTGTACTTACTTCCATTTCTTTCTGTAGTATCTGCTGACTACAGGAGAAGGTGATCTGTATTTTATCTGCTCTGTCTCAAATCTACACTAATCGCCACTATTTTCATATACATATGAAGCTCTTTTCTTATCCTGAACTGGAAATGTTGACATGACTTTGTTATTAGAGCCTAATATGTGGGAATGTGCGAGAGGGTGAGATTGGTATTATAGGATCAGATTTAGCAGATGCATCCTACTCCTTTGACATTTAATGTGACTGAAGAATTCAACTTTGAAGTTCCTGGACTTAAACAAAAAGCTACTGTAAAAGATATGTAATAGTCTCTGGATTATTTATGTTCATACTTCAGACATAATCATGACATTTTAGCAGATCATCATCATTAGTTGTGGAGTTCCTACGACATGTTTTAAGTGCAAGTGGTCTTATTGTGTAGCTAATTCAACATTAATTTATTGCATTATAGGTTTATGAACATTGTGATGTCAGAAGCAGTTTTCATTGACACAAGGGGAGCAGAGTATCCATTTGATTCATTCTTCATTCATGCCAGAAACATCCGTTATGTACACATTCCTGATGAGGTAAGTTATATTGTTTTTTTCATAAAATGAGGTGAATATGTGGTATGATTAATACATGAGTATGACTTTGACTCACTTAAATGGTTTTTCATGACACACTAAACCTTACTGATGTTATGAGTACCCAGAAATTCAACAATGCTAATACCAAGGCTGCCACTACCTTATCCTTAGTTGTGTATCTCTCATTTTTACAAACTATTCCATCTCTCTGTTATCCTCCCATATCCTCAGTGTTCAAAGTTATTGCCAAAGTTTCTCCATCACAATGCTGCATTCATCTCTTGTCTCTACCATCCATGTAAGTTGTCCAGCCCATCATAACTTCATTGCAGTTTTGTAACATCCCTTTGTGCAGATGTAAAACAGTCAATACAAATTGTTATGATGCCGTCTTTGTATGATGTGCATGAAATTAACACATAAAAGGTGTGTTTTCTAATTACTAATTAAATTTTTCCTGTCATTTTTGATAGACAGTTTTCTAATATTTTATAAATTGCTGGTGTGTGTGATGTCACATTGGGCCTACAGAAATATGAAGTAAAATTTACACTATTAGAGAGAAGGTATGCCAGGTGAGCCAAGTCACCAGGCACTTGCCTGTGGTGCAGTGTAATCCTGGCTGTAGGTAATCGAACTAATAATTATTAAACTATCTATCAGAGTGCAAACAGTGTTATTGCTACGAAATTTGGCAAATGATTACAGATTATAAGTGCATAGAACAGTTCTTCTGTCATGCTTAGTTACTGAGCTAGAGAAATAATCTTCATCAGGACTTGAACCAGGACATATTTTCATGGATCTTTTTTGTTCTTGTCATCTCCCCGCCGAAATAAACAACTCTGGTCTTGGCGCCGTTCCTTTGCCTTGGTTTCCGAGCTAAAGAAACAATCTTAACAGGTAGTCGAACCCAGGACAGTTAGCTGGTTTTTCTGAAACATCCCATCAGAAACAAATCACCTGGGTCTTGGCGCCTTTTTATTTTGCTTAATCTCTAAGTTACTAAAACCTTCGTCACCGGGATTCGAACCCAGGGCAGATTTTTTTTGGGGGGTTGTGGTCTCTGATCCTGTAATCTTACTGAAACGAACAACTGTGGTCTTGGCGCCGATCTTCTCATATTTAGTTTTTGAGGTTCAGAAACCATCATTAGGACTCGAACCCAGGTAGTATCCTGGCTGAGGTTTTCGTCACTTTTTCCTGTCTTTCTAAGGATAGAACGCTGAAATAGGCAACTACAGTGACTTGCCGTGCCCTTTGCTTTCTCATCATTATTGATACCTTTCCTGTCTTTTTCTACACAAAAAACTAATAAACATCCGCGTGTGGCCATAATGCTAAGAACTACATAACGATTGTAATTTAAATACAAGCATGACGGACACAGGATATTATATTAGTAGATTCCTGCTTTCGATATTAAGCCTGACGTGCATTAGCCATATACTGTCGTTGGTGTCGCTCATGTAGCCCGTTACATGCAACAGAAAAACATTCTTGACATGCCTTTCTTATCTAAAGTTTTATAGTAACAGAGGCAAGGAAATTGTGATTATCAAAACAAAGCTCTGAAAGAACTGTAGGATGGACACATTACATTGTTAGCCGCCATCAAAAGAGACTTCTTTATCGCCATGAGTTCAAATAATAGACGGCGAATGAAATATTATGAAAGAGAAACTTTACGAAAATAGTATTATACTACAAAAATAGTCAGGTTGGTAAGGTACACCCTGGTCCTTTACGCTGTCTAGCCATAATTTTGGCAGTATACTACAGCTTACATTGCTTCACTATTCACTAGCGTTGATTGGAGTAACCATATGTTCATTTCACTGAAGACGTTTGTTTAGTTTGCTGTCTGGTCGGGAGATGGCGTTGAGTTTGAAAACAGCTGATTGTATTCGCAAATAAGAACGGAATACTCTTTCACCAAAATGAATAACTTTGCACTGAACTTTAAGAAATGTACTGTAAAGAAAGTATTTACCCTGGAAAGTCCGCATATTTAATGAGATCAAACATGTATATCCAGCTTCAAGCACGTTTATTACGTACTAGTTTGTGCAATTTCGCATACGATATCGTCGTCGGTGAACAAACCAATCGGATTTCCTCCTCCATTGGTGGGATTAAATGTCAAGAGGTGTTATCGTCTTTGAATACATATTGCCATTCTTGTCCTTCACGTGTGCAGACTAGGATGGCAAAAGCTCGGAATGAAAAGCGTATTTTTCAGTTAAGTGATTACGATTGCATTGGCTTTGATCTTGACAATACAATATGCAGATATAAACTGACACAAATGGTGAAATTAGAGTACGAGGTTTTAGCGAATTATTTAGTGACGCAGAAGGGCCATGATGCAGAATATTTGTTGAAACCACTGGAAAGAAGCACTGATTTCCTCCAGAAGGGCCTTGTATTTGATTTCTATAAAGGAAACATTCTGCAATTAGGAAGTGATGGCTTCATAAAGAAAGGTAGTCATGGTACTCGTTTTATGTCTGATATTGAAATACAAAATATTTATGGATCGGATAGAAAATGGAATGCATCAGTAGCATTTTGCCAGGACATGCTAGTAGCATGGAATGGGCCTATGTCAGAGAGAATCAGAACAGCATCTGATTATTTTGATATGCCTGCAGCATTAGCATTTGGAAGAATAGTTGATTCTCTGGATTCCAGGGATGGAAATAAATTGGAATTTTATAATGTATGGCCAGATGTTTTGGATGGACTTATATACATGTTCAAAAGGGAAAACTTCAATTCAAATGAGGGAGGATACTTTTCAGCATTGAAAGAAAAACCAGAAAGGTATATAAACAAGTGCAGCAATAATGTTATAAATTGGCTGCAACAGGTTAAGGACTCAAAATTAGTATTCCTCCTGACAGGGTCTCATGTTGATTTTGCATCCTTTAGTGCCACAAATTCACTTGGTGCAAATTGGAGAAATCTGTTTGACATAGTGGTGTGTTATGCACGGAAACCCGGTTTCTTCACTGGTGCAAGGCCTTTCTTAAAACTGGATGGAATTACAGAAATGGATCCTATTGGTAGTGAAGACTTAGATTTAGGAAATATCTACAGTCAAGGTAATTGGCAAGATCTGTATCAATTCCTTGCCAAGAAGACTGGACTCCAGCAGCCAAAGTGTTTGTATGTGGGAGATAATCTCATCCAAGATATATATGTCCCGTCAGAATATACAAAGTGTGATGCAGTTGCAGTGGTAGAGGAATTGGGTGCGGAAGGAATGAATGGTGTTGACAGTTATTTTCATAATGATGCCTCAGTCATCGTTTCAAATTGCTGGGGTTCGTATTTTGGAACCAAAGAAAAACAGTGTGATGGGAGCAGCTTCTGGGGGGAAGTCATAAAGAAGCATTCTAAAATTTGTGTACCAGACTTAGATGTGCTTGCCAACCTACCCTTAACTCATGAGTTTCATACATTTTCCCAAGGGGATGATCAGTCTGACTTTTTAGGTTATTATCCTGGTTGCCCAAAAAGTTTCTGGCAGTCACCTTAAATTAATATATATATGCAGTTGATTGTGCAGGAAGTTTCATGAGCCATATTCAGTCAGAAAAGAAATTAAGATTAAAAATTCAGAGTACACAAAAGTTTGAAAGGTGTTTTGATGCCACATGCTGTTTGATGTTATCACCTTAAACATACATAAGAATAACAATCAATAACGGTAAGAACCCACCATTTGCTCTGTTTACTCTTTTTATATACTCACATTTTAATTTGTGGAAATGATACATTTACAGACCCATGCATACATGTCCATAGAAATACAGTACAGGTAGGCCTCGCTCTATGACACTTCATTTTACGCTGTTTCACTTTAACGCCCTTTTAAAATAATGAAAAAAAATATAATAAGAAAATTTGAAAACACAAGCGTAAACACGGCACAGGAAGTGGGTACCTAGGTGGCGCTAGTGTTGGCATCAGTTGCTTTCTCCTCGTCCACCATTACATTATAATTCTTCCTCGATTTGCACCGCTTCAGCTAACGACCCTGAGGAGGTGGAACGTAACTCCGGCGTAAATCGGGGCCTACCTGTACTTAATTTTTTTTAGAGTGCTCAACAATTCACTTCCTTGAATAGGATAGATTTTCTGCAGAAACTACCATAGAAGCATATTGTAATAAATTAATTTAGGTAGACAAGCCACTGATAGTTTGCAGCACAAATAGTTTCATTAGTTTATGGGTAGGTGGCAGCATGAATAGTTTGTATGATCACTGGTAACATCATTGTTGATGACATTGGTTGTCACTGAGGATCATGCATATTGGCTCTACTGAGTGTGGGGAATTAAAAAGTACATGTTTGAAGTAACCACCAGTAGCATACCAAATTTCATGAAGCCATTCTGGATTGAGAGATTAGGTTTTCATGCTGGCTAGTTTGAGGATGACTATCTTCTCTCATGTTGCTCCATGTGGTCTGATAGAAGTTTACCCTGTTTAATAGGTGCTTACTTCCTTCATCACCAGGCAGTGATGGAGGCTGTAAGAATTCTAAGAGTTTTGTTATGGACGTGATTGTATTTGGTATGCAGTATTCTTAAATGTCTAGAAATGAATAGAGATTCAATGTCCCATAGTATAATATACACTTGCACCTTGCTTATGAATTGAATCCAGTTTCTATATGTAGCTAGAAGTGTTGACTTATATTTTAAATAATTACCCGTTTCTCATTTAAATGGTAAAGTATTCACAATAAGGAACCCTCAACCCTTAATGACAGAGGCAGTATGTTCCATTGAAATGGTATCTGTTCACAAGTCTGTGTAACATTACTACCCAGAAGACCAACATTAACACTGACATCTTCACTGAAGCAGGAATCCCAAATATGATGTAGGAAATTTCTTGTTGTTTTTTGTACAGTTATACATAATTTGAGGTAAAAATTATGTCCCCATTGAAAATAGTATGTGAAATCTTGCTCTGAGACCATTGGGAATTTTGATTGAAGAATGTTCAGAAATACTTAATGCAAGAGGCCACTGAGGTCAGCTTCAACAGAAATATGTGATTACGCTAAAGACAATTCTGGATTCTGGCTACCAACATATTTCAATGAATGTGAGCCACAGAAACAACTGTCATCTATGGAATGAAGGGTTTAATGTAGCAAACATCCTAGATAGTTGAGGTTAAGTGACATCGTGATGAGTCAGTGACTGCCTCTGCCCACAATTCCATATCGGTCCATCTCGGAGACACCACGGTCTGAGACATGCTTTGTTACTCATCACGTCAGTCTAGGAAGATAGGGGCAAGACAGCCTCTGAACATCTGAACATTGGAGACCTATTCTATACTCACATGACTTATTACAAAGTTAGATGTAATTGGATGTGAAAAGTATATGACTTATGTGTTTGTAATGTTACAATAACATTGCCCTTCATAACTTAAGCTACAAGAGCTTCATGAAGGCCTGTGTTTTTAGCACTGAATGTAAATATAAATAGAAATGAGACAATGAACATGTGCATACATTTGTTGTAAATATAAATCCTTCCCTTGTGAGTCATTTTGTGTTATTCAATTTCCACTTTCCTTTCTCAGCATTTCCAGTCCATGTAATGTTGGAACACAAAGAAATGTTTCCACCTATTCAAGATGTTGATTGGATCTGTCAGTAAATTGCCATTATCATCCTTACCAAATTAGCCTGAGGTTCATATCCTTAAACATTTTTTTTGCCTTTCAGATACTCCCTTTTTTATTTCTAAAGGTTCTACTACCTGCATGTCTTACATTACATAGATAATCCGTATTCGTTTTGTTTGGGTTCTGCAGCCATTGAAGTCTTGTTTGCTTCCTTCGATCTATTAATTTTGAACATAAAAACAATGGACATAGTGGAAAGAAAATTCCCACTGTGACACTAGACCATTGGCACAAACCTCTAGAACCAGTCAATTGGGACTTTTTCTATTAAATCTGAAGAATGGTATAGATTGTTTCTCCAACCCCAAACTTCATTCTCTCTGAATAGTTTTAAATTACTTCAGTTTGGAGTGTGTGTGTTTATATATATATACACACACACACATACAGAAGGTCCATAGTTTAACTACGTGCTCTTTGGATAATTTTTGAGTCGAAAAGTTCAAATAAACGTGGGTCCGATCTGCAACGGTTTGTCAGGTAAATGCTCTGCATACAGTATGCATTGGCTGTGTTTTATATATTAGTTCACTAAGCAGCGCACGTAGGTAAGGCACGGGGCAGGCGATGATTGAAGACCGCTTGACATCTCAGTGCTACTTGCATTTCTTATAGGAAGAGCTGCCGTTGACGTCGGAAGATGTTCCTTTGCTAACCGGACAAGATGGCGCACATCCTCATTTTGGCAGGCACGTGACTGACTGCATTTCTGGATCAACAGTTCAGAGACCGTTGGATTGCCCGAGGTGGTGCAATTACTTGGCCAGGGACATCATGAGATCTTTCGTCTTTTCTCTTGGGTAACGTGAAATCCCTGGTGTATGCCTTCAAGCCAAACAGTAGGACTGAGTCGGCGAATCGAGTAATGGACTCTGGTGCTAACATAAAAAATGATCATGACTCTATGAAGAGAACTGTTACTTCAGTTACATGAAGGACTCAACTTTGCATCAATAAGGGTGGCCATTTCGAGTCACGTAAATAACGTGAGTAATTGAAAGTACAATTTAGAGTGCTATCTAAACTTACTATTAATAACAATAATGTAACCTAAAATTAAATGGAAATAATGTAAAAGTTACAAATGCAATAAAATTCTTTCTCATTTTCTTGACAAACCGTTGCAGATCGGACCCACGTGTATTTGAACTTTTCGAATTAAAATGATCCCAAGAGCATATAGTTAACCTATGGACATTCTGTTGTGGGACGTCCTGTGTGTGTGTGTGTCCTTTTACTATTTTGCACATCTTAATTAGCCTTCCATGTTCATTCAGAGAGCCAGTCATGTTACAGGTATTACATAGGATATTATAATGAGTTGTTTTTGTTACCCTCCTCCCCCAACCTATACAATTTTTCGTTGGAGTTCAAATATCATTTAATTTCATGCACTTTATGCAAAGACTGCAACAATTTACAATTGTAAATGAAGAATGTACAGAGCATTTGAGAAGTCACTGTGCAGTTAACTGCAATCTGCCAGTGCTGCATCATCCCCCTGCCAGTTCATACATTACTACATAACCACAAATGCATAGTGACATTAAATGCACTGTATAATTTAATTTATGACTAATTCGTAGGAATGAATAGTTGATACTGGCACAGTTTAGGTATGTAAGTTAAGAGTCTGCTGCTCCACAAATGATTAGGCAATGGAGACAGTTGTTTTGAAGCTGTATATTCTTATTTCCCAGTATTGAGAATAAGTACATGCTGATGATAGAGAAATTCAATGGTGATCTAGATTGGACAGTAACTGTGCAGCAAAGTGCTTCTGATATAATGACATGCCATTTAGTTTGGTACTTTTTTCTTTGAAGGAACACAGTTTAGCCCTATTAAAGTCACATATTGCTTGGGATTTATTGTTTTAGTCTTCACACAATGTATGATAATGTCTTAAAATGGACCTTATTATTTGTTCTGTTGTGGAGATCTGGTGGTTTTGGAATAAGGCACCAGAGGTTTCTGGGTTTAGTATCCGATTCTGAACTATGCAGATTTTCCACTCAGACTGAAACTCTTCATCTGGGTCAAGGATGGTACTTTGAAGCATTCATGATAAACTCAGGTTTTTGTCAACTGTCACTAATGATCATCCTATCATAGGGACTAACATGGGGTGCTTCATTTTCCACACCATTACGTAGGTGGGCAGAAGTCAGGAATGTCATTATAGCCAACACCTGGAGGTATTAGATAGGTTTTGTTCAGCAGCATTCACCTTAATTCAGATGAGTGACCACACATCAGCCTAGTGTGTTTCTACAAGTGTTGGTGACGTTTTAGTCTTCTGATCACAGCAATGAACCTTTGAGTTGCATAAATTGCAGATTTCTGGACTAGCTAAAAGACTATCAACTTCTCAAGGACTCTGCTCTACAGATTTAAATTTTAGTTATTGGCAATACTTTCCAACTAAGATACATTGCTTGATACCATCTTGGATTTGACAGTTTCATATATCCTGTTTTGTTTGCTATTTTATATTTTTGTTTTCTGTTGTACTGTTTACAACACTTTCATTTTTTATAGCTCTCAATTGTGCCAACTATTAAGAATCAACTGAAGAAAATGTGCCCTAGATCTGCCAGAGTTGAGCTAGATCCAAAGAAATCTTGGAAGGCAAGGAAACTTATACAAAGGCAGAAGGAAACTGTGAAGGAAGTTCAACAGCTGAAAAAGGAGAAGGAAATGCAACAAATCAAAGGCTGCCAAGATGCCAAAAATAAACCATGAAAAAACAATTACTTTATAAAGTAAGTATGGCTGGTTAAGTTAGAGAAAACTCAGTTGCAGATATACAGGACATTTGTTTGTGACTATTGTCTTTGCATCAGTCTATGGGACAAAGAATTTTACTAATCAATTGGTTTTTGCTCATAAACATTATCATTATGCTACACAATAATATTTAAATTTTTTTTGTAGGTCCATGAAATATTTATTTAAGATTATGCCACTAATTATGTTGGAAGATACAAATAAGTCCCTTCACATCTGCCTCTCTGGAGCTGTCACACAGAAATCCTTGTTCTGACTGAAAATACATGGCAGAATGTCACATATCTTATTGCATATGCCTGTATATTTATTAAAGCACTGTGAAACAAGTTACTAATGTATTGGAATAAAAAAGTTCTTGAAGATATCCATCTTCTGGGTTGTTGTGCCAGGCTACACAGCACAACCCAGAAGAGCCATCTTCAGACTCACAGCTGTGAAAACCTCAAATCCTACAAAAAGTAAAAGCTTTGGGTCTGAAATTGAATTTATCAAGATTTGTTTTTCATTATGAATGAATAGTGGTGTCAAATACACAGGAATAAATAAAGGAAATTAAATTAAACAACTCTTAGAAAACCAAATTTTTAAGTTTTGTCTAAATGTCTGATACAGTTATAAATTTGTGGATTATGCTTCTTGTCTAGACAGTTATATGTTTATAGATTAAGCTTCACAGCTTCCCTAATTATGTAGCACTTGGTATTTCCACCACAAATATACCGTAAGAAAGATGAGGCCTTATATATGAAAGGGTGAGCCATTAAGAAAATACCTGGCTCTGGGGGTGAACACCTGGGATCCATTTCCTGACAAGTCCAGACCATCTCTGCTGACCACCCAACCTCTTGTCCAGCGGGTACTAGGGCCATTTTCCCACATGTAAAGTAGTTGGAGCATGACATTCTGTTCTGCCCTGCTTACATTTCCCTCGTGCAAGACGTGTGATATTTTGCCATCTGTAGCCATATAAACCTTCATGATGTGAACTGAGGCACACCTTTACATCTTACCTGTCTCAGATGAATGTATGTTGCATTACAGATAAGGTCCAGTATAGCAAGAACCTTATTTTACACACACACAGGGTGAGTCAGAAGTATGTTTACAAACTTTGTGTGCGTGTTCCAGGATCAAAAATAAGAAAAAATGTTCCTATGAAGTTGGGATTGCAAATGTTTCATTTTCAAAATAATAGCCAAAAATAAGTTTCAATGAATTGATTTTATATCAAAGTGAATCCAGCTTCCAGCAAAGATTTTCAGTAAACGTTTGCACAGGAATTGTTGGCAACATGCTTATTGGTCCACACATGCTTCCATCACGTCTAAGAGGACCTTCATATCGGTGATTCTTAAGAAGACACTTGCCACGTCTCCTTGAAGATGTACCACTGAATACAAGAAGACAAATGTGGTTTATGCACGACAGCCCCAGCACACTTCTCCCATCGCGTCATATCATCTCAATGAACAGTACCCTCAGCGATGGATTGGGCGAGGTGGCCCAGTAGCATGGCCACCGAGGTCACCGGACCTGATTCCATTGGACTTTTATCTGTGGGGTCACTTGAAGTCCGTCGTTTATGCAACACCCATACACAATGATGACGACCTGTGGGAACGTGTGCAGAATGCATGCCAGATGATTCGAGGACACCCTGGTGTATACGAACGAATTTGTCAGTCTTAGATACGTCGTGCTCGGGCATGTATGGAGAATGGAGGAACAACCTTTGAGCATCTGTTGTAAAAAAACATCCCTGTCCTTATACTTGGCAATAAAGGCATACATTGAAACTTATTTTTGGCTATTATTTCGAAAATGAAACATTTGCGACCCCATGTTCATAGGAACATTTTTTCTTATTTTTGATCCTGGAACACGCACACAAGTTTGTAAACATACTTCTGACTCAACCTGTATATATAAGACAACCCTCATTTCCATGCCTTTATAGATGCAAGAGCTTCTTCTTTTGTAAGTGCCTTATAATGTACTAATGACTAAAAAAAAGATGGAAAATATTTTAATCTTTATTTATTATTAGTATAACCTCAAGCATCAACAATGTCCCTTAACAGTAAGTTGTAAGCTGATATAATACATTTGTTACCCATACTGTTATCAGTAGAAGTGTTTCTTAACACAATTGCACTTTATTCTTACTGATGTCTAAGGTGATAACTTCAAGTACTTTAATGCATTATGAAATTAATACTGTTGGATGTAGGGAACTTGTGCTGTGGTAACTAAGGAAACTATCACTGAAGTGACTGCTTACAAATTCATTCAGTCTTCTTCAGCAATCAGCTGTGTAAATATGGAGTTTCAATCAGACGTTTCTGACTCTGCTTCCATTATTTAAAGATCATTATACATAATGCACACAGTTTTAGCTATAACTGTTACTGGTAATGTATGAAATGGACAGCTACTTTAGGGAGACCAGTCATACTGTCCAGTATTTCTCATTTTTATTCAATAGCAGTACAAGTAAAATATGATTCATACCACCACCTGGCATGTGCTGCAGACAAAGTATCACGACATGAGACACACTACAGAATACTAATGACAAAGTTCAATGCTCTTTCAGTCAAGTGATTCTGAGAAGAACTTGTGGTGTCAGTTTTCATATAACAGGGAAATGTATATTACTTACAAAATTATACCCCTTAATGACCTGCCACTGTGCAAATATTCAGCTAGTGGAGATTTTCACAACCAGAAACCTGTTACACATAATCTCGAAGTTCTGAAACATCACTATGTTCAATTTTTAACACAGTGGTTGAGATTTGCCACCATAAAACTAAAAAGAAGGCAGAATACTTTGAGAAGACCATTACTATTTTATATTTTATACAGAAATTAAACAGAAACTACATTTTTCAGTACTCTATAGTTACAGGTACATAACACTACCTTACCTTTGCACAGCAACCACGTAATTACTACTGATGGAAGGCAAATGTTGAGTGGCTTCCACTGGCATGAAATTTGGCATCCTGGTTTGAAAATTATTATTGGTACCGATGTAATTCACATAACCTTTCACTAATGTTATGTAGTGCTTGAACTTCAAACTGCAGCATCTCACTGAGAATGTTATGAAGGATGTGAAAGAATTTGTTTTGATTTTAGTTCACAACACACAAGAGTTAATGTGCAAGGAATATTTAACCTTCACTCAGATCACAAGAGATTTTATATCATCTGCCGTTTATAATATATAGAAAAAAGTTTATTCTGCCTTCAGTTCAGTTGTGCTAATGTGACAGTGTACAGTTTAAAATTTGTGTTTATTTATATACTCTTAAGTTCTTAAATTATAATTGCCAGTCCTAGTCTGAAGGATACATTTCCATCAAGCCTCCATATCAATTCAGACTGTTTTGTATTAGCAGTACAATCTGTAAACTTTGATGTAATGCATGATTTCTGGTCTTTTCCAGCAAATATTCAGTTTCGTACGGCCTCAGCTCTTGGTCAAATGGTCAATCCCTTATTAGATGGATCATCAGTTTTTATTAATATTGTACAATAAAATGATGTGCAATTTTAACTGTTAATTACAAAGTACCCAGCACTTCAAATGAAATATAAAAGTATAACATATACTGTTTAAGAGGAATACTTTTCAGGTAAAATACTTCCAAAATTTTTAATACTAGATAACATGATATACCAAATACCTCGCAAGCTTTGTAATTCATACACAATTTTCTTGATCAGAAATGATAAAAGTATAGTTAGCACCGCTCCACACACATGGCAACTCCCATTCCGCCTCCTACACAGAGGGATGCCACTCCCCGCTGTCCTCCTGTCCTTTCAAGTGCATGAAGCAAAGTCACAAGGATGCGGGTACCTAAAAAAGACAATTGTAATATATGATCTGAAGCTTTCACTGCAACCAAGTATAATGAATTCTTTTCGTGCTACCAGCCGTGTAAGGTGGTTGAATGGAGAAAACACTGTTATGCAACCAGTCTAAAAATAATGTCATCTACATGTGTTGAGGCAAGAACATTCTGGTTGTATAACAACTTAGAGTTCAAGACCAATAAAACAGACCTGAAGGAAGCTGACCTCATGAAAAGATCTACCATCTACCTCAAGAGGTGTGTAAACAGTGTAGTCTGAGGCCAGACAAACAAGGTTAACATGACCAATATCCCACACCAAAATGCGACTAGGATGATACGAAGAGAACTGGTGAGAACCCACAGACAGTCCACGAGTTTGCTGGTGACACACTTTTCAAAAGACAGAATGTGGCACCCCATGTAAATGAGAACTCTACCTCATATATTGTTTTCAAGATTTCTTGGATGACACCTGTCCAAAATATTACTCTCCCACTAAACATCTTGCTCTGAATGAACACGACCATGCCCTACATGAAAAATGTGTCCAGGATGATGACAAAATGAAGTGACCCCACTTGCATTCGAACGGATGTCCAAGTTGGGACAAATGACACTACAGACAAGGGTGTCCATCAGTTCACTGATGACAAAACTGGCAGAAGACAATGTGGCACCCCAAATCTACAAGGACTCTAATCCATACAGCATTTTCATGTATTCCTACACTAACAATGGCAGTGTTCAGCTGATTGAAACACATCAGTAGTGAAATGCCCAAAGTCCAGCGTATGGGTTGCTAGTAGGATGAAGTACTACAATTTATGGGTTGCTTGTAAGATAGAGGTTAATAATTCATCTACCTCTTGTCCCCACATAAGATTCACGTGTGTGCCTACAGACAGGTAACCTGTATCATTTAGTCAACTTGAACTGTACCATAAAACAAAAGCCAGCATCCAAATTATAAATCCCAAACCCTTTTAGATGTTCTACAAACTGGTACATCAATACTGAGACTTGAAACCTAAAAAAACCCTTGTTCATATGACAAAAAGAAACAGCAACCAATGTGAGGCTTTTCATGAGTTCATCTACAAAAAAGATGGCGACCTAGTGTTTGGCTTATATGAGAAGTCAGAAGGATGTTTATAACATAGTGACTTTTAATTAAAACTGTATAAGTGCATTAGCAGAATGTAAGTAAATGAGTACTGAAAATGCAACTCAAATTAATTACCCCAACAAGCAATTAACAGAAGATGTCAAAATGGTAACATGAATAATGTTAAGAATCTACTAATGTCATATGTCAAAAGCACTGATGATAGCTTAATGCTAAGCAACAAATAAATGTTACTGTTGATGTCAGTGCATTGCTATAAATTTGTTATAAATTATCTTAAAAACTAAAGGCATTGCAATCTGTGCTTCTGTTCAAGGGAAACAATTCTGATATACCTGAAGCTGCAATAGGATGTCCCAAAGCAATTGCACCTCCACAGATATTCACTTTATTTGGATTAATGTCGAGTTCTCGTACGACTGCTACAGACTGGGCAGCAAATGCCTCATTGAATTCAAATAAATCAACATCTTCCTTGTTCCAGCCTGCTTTCTTCAGCTGAAAAACAGTACCAAGTCATTAAGAATGCTATCTAAGCTAAATATAAAGATAACTACAAATGTGGTGTCACACAATAAATTTTGTGAATGCAGACTCACTGCTGAAGTTACAGCTGCGACAGGTCCCATCCCCATGTATGCAGGATCCACACCAACTTGTGAAAATGCAACTACTCTAGCAATTGGAGAAACTCCTCGACTTTTGACTACATCACCACCCATGAGGACCACGGCAGCTGCAGCATCACCATACGTAGAAGAATTACCAGCAGTCACTGTACCACTGCCATCCTGTAACATTTCAGCTTGTTCATACTACAGCCGCCACATATCCTTGGACCTATATTTAGATATGTAAATTTTAATTTATGTGTCATCTCCCATTATAGTAACACAGCAAGTCAAGTATACAGTTCTGTCTCCTTGTGGACTTCAATGCCTTTTAGACCTTTCTTATTGCACTATTCATAACTAATTTATTTTTTGTGACAATTGCCTATTTCATCAGAGCAAGAAATACAAAATTCAGTACCCTGAAGACGAGGACAAGGGCAAGGATGGTTCTCGAAATGTTGGTGGTCTTTTGACTATGTATTCGTAGTTGATACTCATATTCCAAGCTGTTTCACCAAGAAAATGCATGTGGCATTATGAAGAGTTTTTCTTCTAAGGAGATTGTTTTTTTTCGTTCCCACTGCCATCATGACTTATCAAACATACATATATGAATAAAACAACTGCAATAAATGTAGCAGACTGCTAACAGGAAAAAAGGGGCTTATGGTGATGATAATATCACCACCAACAACCACAGCTACTAACTTGAAAATCAAAACACATCAGAAGCTAATATGATACTTGCAAACTGGTGATTAACACACAAAAGTAGCCAACAGTTTGGGGGGAGAGGGGACAACAACAAACAAACAAAGCTGACGATTAAAAATAAATGGTATTCTGCAGGAACTAAAACCACGACTTGCATATGTCTAACAAGTACATTACAGACATTTCAGAGTAACTTATATTAACCTTCTGAAAAGCTGGCTTCAACCGCTGGAGGGCTTCTACCGTAGTGCCATGTCTAGGAGGCTCATCTGTGTCGACCACAATTGAACCTTTCTTACTATTTACAGTAATGGGAACAATTTCCTTTACAAAATAGCCAGCCTTTTGTGCATGCTCTACTCTCTGCTGACATTCTGCAGCAAATTTATCTTGATCTTTCCTCGAAATTTCATATTTCTTCGCAACATTCTCAGCTAAAATTAAAATTAGCATATATCAAAATTATCAATGTAATTTAAACATTTCTATATAATTTACATATATACCATCCTGGAGCACAGATACTTATGGAATGTAAAAGTACCAGTTTGTGAAAATTTGGCGATGTAAGGTATGAGATGTATTTATTAGCTATTAGTAATTTTTTAGTATTGTGTGTATAAGGATATTGACAATTTTGTACACAGAACTATTACAATTGCACTAAACATTCTGTTACAAGACATGCATCATTAAATCATCTCAAACTGCCAATTCACTGATTCACTCTCTAACTGATAGGTTATTATAAAGAAGGTTTGGGTAATATAACATTGTTATATTTTATAAAGCAACCATTAACCAACATATTACCATATTTACTTGTGTATAACACAGTTCTTTTTTCAGAATTATTTGTTATGAAAATTAGGGTGCTTATAATACATGAAAACATATTTAAAGGGGGGTGGAAGTGGCTTTTTATTTTGTCAAAAATAAGGGCACGTTATACATCTGTAAATGTGGTATGGTATGTTCATATCTCTTTCTGAAATAAAAATAAATTTTAATAATTTGCTGAGCACCTGAACTCATAAAAAGCTGTCTAAATATAGCATTAACAGAGGCCTGCTTCATATGCATGCAAACATTACCAGTATTTCCCATTAGAACACCAACAAAGGCATCTGTAAGCACATCATGCACCACAGAGTCAGTCAGCTGTTGATGTCCATTTGTTCCTTGTCTCATAAAGATGGTGTGATGACCTTGGCTCATCACTTCCTGTCCACCACACACAACTATGTCAGAGTCAAGATTCATAATTGACTGAGTGCCCAGATAAACAGTCCTGTAAGAGTCATTGGATAGATTTGATTATTGTGTTGTACTGTATGTCATTTTTCTTGTCCATTTTTCAGAGAGAGATTTCCAGATTTTAAGTAAATGCATTGTCACGTTCTCAACTGAGGTGAATGGTTATGTGGCAAGGAATGGAACTATATTTGATGATGAAAGAATCTCGGGTTACAAGCCGCGTCAGGTGGCTGAATGGTGAATAAACCACATCATCTGCCGTTTCGAGAGCAATCCCTGCTCTCAAAACGTTGGCAGAAGATATGGTTTATTCACCATTCAGCCACCTGATGCAGCTTGTAACCTGAGAGTCTTTCATCAACTTCAGTCGCTGCGAAAGCTTACTTTATACAAGGGAACTATACATTCAACAGAACATATTTCTATGGGATTTTGCTGTTCAGTTTATTAGCCAGAGGCATCAGTGCTCTCAGAGGCTAGATAACCACTCACCTCTATAGGAATATACCTTTATCTCTTCATCTCTCTCTCAATGTATTAGCAGAATTTTAATTCGGCTTTCAGTTTTAGATTATTTAAGAATTACATGTATGTAAACATACTTAATTCCACTTCCACATAGCATATTGACGAGATAAGCTGGAACATTGACGGGAATGCCAGCACCAACTGAAGCCTGTCGAGCAGGATTCTGTCCCTGTCCTGCCGTTACTGCCTGCAACAAGAATATGGTATTTTAATGCCCAATTGGTAGCCCATGTTTGATTTTTGTTATAGTTATAATTATATTTTCTTTTGGTCAGATATCCATTTCTGAGTATGAGCTTAAAATGAGTTACATGTATGCACACAAAATTTCCCCAATTATTTCAATTTAATTACTTTAGTTTAAACACACTGACTAAATTTGTGAAGGATCTATAGACTCCTTAAAAAGTGAACACAGGCGTAAGTGCAAAATAAACTTATTTTCAGTTAATGAACCTGAGATTCTACATCAGACCACAAGAGAAATCTCAAGGGCCAATATCCAGTGCTGTATTATTCAAAACATTGCTGTCTGGTATTCTTCTGTATAGCAAGCTGACACTCCATTCTATTGGATTACTTTTTAAAACTTTCAAGGTTGCCAATTTTGTATCTTAAAGATATTATGGATGACATTTCATGCTGATAAAACTTTAACTTCTTCATATATTTCCAGTTAATGAATTCAGGATCATTACTGTAATAATTTATTTATTATTGTCAATACATAATGCTATTTATTTGATCCAATTTTATTCAAAGAAGGCATTATTACAGATGGTATTTGTTTTACACGTGCCTGACTTCATTAGAGCTATGTTAAATTTTCAGAATTTTTATTGTACAGATATTTGCTCAGACATTGGTATGCTTGCCTAATGGAGTACTGGGAGTTCCAGCTGGCATTGTTTGCTATACCACACTGTATCAATCGAGTGATCATGATGCAGATAATCGGATTGCTTATTCAATATATTCACAGCCATCCTCCATATCTGGAAGTCTATTCCATTCGCAACCTGAGATGCACTGTCAGAAAATACCACTAGCACATCTCAACGAATTCACTTATAATACATAATATAAAGATTGCTACTTTCAAACGGCATTATAATCAAAGTGATGTCATGATCGCCCATGCTGACCATCTTTAAGAATTAAAAATTATGAATGAGGATACATGAGCAGACTTAGGTTTGTCAAAAGAATTTCCAGTCAGTATATAAAAGAGAAAAAGAAAAGTTAACAAAACTGACTTATCTACTCAGACCAATGTGCATAAAATATAATGTTCAACACAAACTATTTAATGTATAACTTCAGTTGTTGGGGATAGGCAGTGGTTCATCCGTGAAAGCTGAAGTTATACATTAAACTACAGCCTAGAAATCTTAAGGACAAGAATTACAAAATATTTGGTAACCAAAAGGAAATAAAATAGTAACTAGTTGCAAATTAGAACAATTTCCATCAGTGGTAAGATACATATAATGCCAGCTAAAATATAACAACCCACAGATTAGCCTTGGACTGGATCCACCACATTCCATAAGAATTATACCCAAGAAATTCAACAAAAGTAAGAAAAATCACAATCCTGTAAATGGCAATAATACACAGCTACGTGAGGGTTACACCAAGTGAATACGGGAGGGAATGAGCCCACATTAGAAACTTACTTAGAGAGTGTGTGCTGTGTTACTGATGCAATATTTTTCTGCTGCAGCTCAAAACATTTTCAGTAAGCAAAAATTCTCCTCTTTTCAAGGACAGACTGGAAAAGGTAGCGCAGAAGTTGTCAATGAGCATTAGAAACTGCCAAGATCCAAAATTAAGACAGAGAATTGGAAATCTTCTGAAGAGTGCATTGTGGAGGAAAATTATGGATGGAAAGTATTAGGTGAAAGCTGGAACAAAAGAAAATAAATTAAATTATCCTGGATTTAATCTTCCCAAGTGAAGACAAATACATTTTGTAAAATAGTAATACTGAAAATGAAGACTGATACACTTTTCATGGACCTAAACCAAACCCTGACGTTATGAATTTCCTGTTCCAATCTTTTTGCACATGCATCCCTGTAACTTGTAGGAGACGCATGAACTGCTGCCTCAAGACCCCCTCAAGCACTACAAAATACAGCTATGGAGGCTTAGAAACCTGATGAATGGTTCTGGACATAAAGGCATGACACACTTTCACTTATATTAGTTCTCAGAATTTTGTAATATGTTGACAGACAGCCCTCTTGAATTCTGTACTGTCAAAAATTGAATGTCAGGTGCTACATTACTTTCTTTATTGAGGTGATGAACTGTGATCATTAGTGTTGTAAAATTGGAAAATTTATATTACCACATGAACTCCTTAAAAAAGACTCATACCTGTTGGAGTACTTGGAGTCTGTTTCATGGGAAACTGATCTCAAAAGGATTATAGCCATCAAGAAGTGCAAACCCTACCTCTCCCTATATAGTGATATAAATCACTCTCATCCAAAGGAAGAGCCACAAATAGCATGCATAGATGCCATATCAAGAGACATTACAAAAAGAATTTTGTAGTATCATTTATTATGTACACTTTATGTGGGGAACATAATGGCCACCACTTTCAACAGTTTCTCTAATGCCAGTTTCTTGCATGGGTTGCATCTCTGACTTACAATAAGAGAAAATGATTGTGGGAAATAAATCAACAGCTGTGCAGCAAGGTGGATGTGATTTTATTTGAGGGTGAAGGATCAAAATGTATGAAGAGAAGTTTCATGATTAAGTTTCCCAAGGTATTCATCTAGCTAGTGGGAATACACAACATATGTAACACTTCTCTTAAGGGATACAATTATATACAGTATACCAGTTAATTACAGTGAAGTGTGGAAAATAGGTTTAGAATGTGCAGTTTCTTCCAAACATATGCATCTGAAGATGAACAAAACACCTTCATTTCTTGAAATGTCACGACCTAATAGTTGAAACATGTGGAGTTCACAAATCAAATGTTTTATGATTTGTAGGGATACAAAGATATATAGTACTCATACAGAGCTTGTTTTTTTATCTCATATGGGGAAACAGTAACAATGTTGAAATCAATTGTACCTGTCCCATGATGACCTCTGACACCTCCTCAGGTTGTACTTTAGCTCTAATGAGAGCCTCTTTGATGACGATACTTCCTATTTCATGCGCTCTGAGGGATGACAATGCTCCCTTGTATGCACCTGAAACAGTTTTTGTAATAAACTTTAGAAAATGATGGCCTCGTGTCTTTGTCTGCAAGCAGAATAGGAACAGTGTCAGGCAATCAGTCATTCCAATATCTGCCTGAATCATCTGGGATGACATGATTAATGTCATAACTGTATGCACATTTTCAGACCCATAGCTGGCTCTTGAAGCTCTGTGTTCTTGGCCACAAGTGGGCCAATAGGAACAGTGTCAGTCAGCACAAAGTCCACATTGTGATTTGGGTGCTCAGCCACAGATACCATTCATCACATCAACCCTAAAAATTGAGGTAGAGGCAGTTTTCAAAATGTTGGATCACAACTGCATTCTCACATAGCTGATTGCCAGAGATGGCTTCACTTAAGTGTCTTCTTGTTTAAAAACATTCTGAGTAAGACATGAACCAACTAATTTTACAGAAAACAAACATTATTTGTTGTTTATTCATATTTTAATCAACCTGATCCACTGGATATGCCAATAAAAGGAGAATACTATGCACTCTGTGAAATAAAAACAAAGAACTAAAGTCTGAAACTGATGTAAACATACAGCAGGCATTGTGTTCAAATCTGACTTAACAGAAAAAATTTTCAACTGAGCCTTTTTTGTATTAGTATGTGAAAGTAAAGTACAGTAGAACTGTCCCATTATAGCTCCTACTAATTATTAACCTCAGTAGTAGGTGGGGGTGAGTAGTTATCATCACATCTAGGGCGCTATTTACCCCCGCGAAAGGACACGGTGCCCATCGGATAGGAGGCTGGGTGGGCCCCAGAGCAAGTCTGGACTCTGAGGGTAGAGGAAAAATCCTCTGCCCTCATCGGGGATCGAACCCCAGTCGCCCAAACCGTAGCAAGTGACTATACTGACTGAACTACCCAGGCTCCCTGTATTAAACACAAATATAAATGAGCAACGTTCGCAGTAAGGCTGACATCGGAGATGATACATTATCCACATTAACAGCTCATTACCCGTGGGTGATCGTACAGCTGAGACGATGAAAACTTGTCTATCACTCATTTTTTCAAAACTATGATGCACACTCGGAACAATTCACGTTGTATCACACCACCCTAGTTATTCCAAAACCATTCACACCTTGACGGCTACTACTTCTGCTCACTTTTCTGCTACAGGTGCAATACACATTCCACGTCACGCGTAGTTCACAGTGTGGTAAAAATGTACCAATGTTGTGTGTACTCATCGCAATGTAGTATTCATTTGGTTATACCCACAGTGCAGTTGTGCTAGTGACTGGTGCTAAGATGGCTGACAGTGAGGATGGAGTTTTGGGGCTCCAGGAAAAAACAGGTACACTGATGTTTCTTTTTTTGAATAATGTGTTCATTCAGCATGGAAGACATTCAACTTTATTTATAATACATAAGTTATTTATTTAAATTGATGTATTTTTTCATATCTCAAATAGTAGCAATTACTTTTTTCGTTTTGGTCTCTTGATTATATCGTTATAATTACATGTGTATAGGCGTTTCTTTCCTAGAATATGTGGAGAATATATTTTTCGATCATCCCTGTGGAGCGAATTTGAATAAACATGTACCGTGTTAGATTTTCTTTTGCAGCAAGTATAATTTTCCAATTCCAAGTTAAAATACACAGATGTGGCCTTGTTTGGGCAGGGCAGATAAGTGTCTGGACTCTGCTGCTGTACTTAGGCGTTTTCAATTAAGATAAGACGTCGGTTAACATTTGTCAAGATCATTTAGCATGAATTGTGTAAAAATGATGGTGACACTGTTGTGACTGTAGTAGATAAACTGCATATGTTACAATCAAAATTGCAGGAAAGAGGAACTTGAATGGGAATTATGTATTTGCTTATACAACGTCATATTATCGAATTAAGGACATGATTATAAATTCCTATAAAAGATTGTTAGTTAGTAGAAGTTGAAGGTGGTATGCCAATACCAGTTGCAATTTTTTGTAGAACTGCATTGCATTGGTCACTGTGTTAAAGCATTTTACCTTTACTTGCTTACCAATGAACTGTTGCTAGAACATGATGTAGGTGCCACAGGAAACTTCAGGATTTAGCAGAACAATCAAAGTTTAATACTGAGGTTTAAACATTGCTCATCAGCAAGTGGAGACATGGCTTAGAAGTATAGAGTTCATGTGAGTTTAACAACAGTATCTGCTTATGAGACAGATTTGTATGAAAATATTTCTTACAAGTGTGTGGTTCAAAACGTGTTTTCTTATATATATGAATTTTTAATTGGAAATCTAAAGTAATTCAATTTCATCATTGTACTGCTGTTACTAGTGTGGAACTAGATAAAACAACAAATATTTGTGCCATTTTTTTTCTATGTTATTAATGGTTCTTATACCAAATGAAAACAAAAAAGTAGTTTTTTCGTATCTCCTGAAAAAATAATCATTTATATACTAAAAAACTTTGCATACTGTGTAGTGTATTAGAATATAAAATAAGTAAACAAACAACTGTTAACACTATAAAAGAGACACTATTGACATACGCGTTTCAACCTCAAGAGGTCATCATCAGTGGCATCTGGGAAATTAATTCATTTAACCAAATGGTTCAAACTGGATTTAGAAATAAATAAGGTGTTTCACAAAAGTTATTTCAAATGACACTGCACTAGATGTTGTTGTTCACAGAGTAGAACTATGCACTTTGCTATTGATCCGATGGTTCCATAGCCGTAGATGGTCTGCGGTGAGCTGTGGTCGCGTTGTCCGTACCTGTGAACTCCAGAATCTACTCTGTGAATAACAACATCTAGTGCAGTGTCATTTGAAATAACTTTTGTGAAACACCTTATTTATTTCTAAATCCAGTTTGAACCATTTGGTTAAATGAATTAATTTCCCAGATGCCACTGATGATGACCTCTTGAGGTTGAAACGCATATGGCAGTAGTGTCTTTTTAAAGTGTTAATAGTTGTTTGTTTACTTATTTTGTATATATATACTACATTACAAGAGGTCTGTGGAAAAAGAGTTTGGAAAATAAGAAACTTCCCTGCATGTACTGTCACAGGTGACTCGTCACAATTTGTTGTGAGAAATATATGTCCTATGTCACGAGTGGGAAAGAATAATGTTGATGTACCCACAATAGATACTAAGTTATGAATTAAGAATTCTTTAATTATTCCATTATACTTCAATTTTTACTTTAATGTTAATGTTGCATCTGTTAATGATAAGTACTGGGTGATTCAAAACTCTAGAACAGTACTTTAGCAGGTGGCTGGGGAGATCATTTGGAGCAGAAAATATAAATAACGTCTAATTTTCAGATTTACCACCATTCCGTGTGACAGCGTTTTTACGTTGATGTCGCTTTGTGTTATTGTGATTGTTTGGCAGGGGCTCCATGCTGAGAGTTCGCTGAAGTACAGACAGTTGAAGTGCAGTTACCAGACTCAGACAGCAGTACCAGTAACAAGGTTGACAAGTCCCCACTGCACAAACAGAATGTATATCCACTCCTTGATTAATTAAAATAGTTTGTTCAGTGAAAACTGTCTGTGAGATGAACGTACATAAACCAGAGATGAAATTCCCATTAATTTGAATTTAAAAAATTCTGTCTTATTCCCAACTCCCAGAAAATTCACCCAATACTTTTCCCACGTATGATATAACATTATACAGTCATAAAAATAAGAACAGTATTGCTTATTTATGATAGGTATTAACTATTTAATCTTCTGAATTGATAAATCAAACATTGCATTGTACAGCAGTTGCTGTAGTTACAGTATAAACGTAAGAATTTTTATAAATGGAGAATAAATGATTGTATTAACTCTATAATTGCTGTATGTATAATAATCGTAAAGAATGAATAAAAAACTGGTTCTTTGTTGTAGCAAAGATAGTGTTGTAAATTGGGAAGGAAGTTTTAATATACGTGGTTTGTTTTTTGATTTGTAAGACAGAAGTTTGTAAATTGAAGGATAGTTGTATTCAGGAGGGAGTACTCTGTAGTGATGGTTGAAAAATGCTACAAATGGCAGAATTTGCTTGCTTTCTTTCATTGCAAAAAAGGAATTCAATTTTCATGTTGTGTTAAGTAGGATTGTTTCTGTTATAAAATTTGACAATCATAATAACAAAAGCAATATTATTGTAAAAATGTCGTAACTTGGGAAACAGTGGTGAATTTTAAGAGATCAAAACTTTATTCACATTTTCTGCTCCAAATGACCTCCCCAATATCCCCGTGAAGTATTGTATCAGAGCTTTGAATCACTATGTATAATTGTGGAAATAAGGAATATAATATATTAATTATTATTATTCTTCCTCATGTGATGTGTCCACTTTTTGTGGATCATCATACAAAGCCTTCTCCCAAGGTTTTGTAATGTGCTGAAAGCAATTTCCCGTTCAGTCCACTGTCGGTTTGCTGGACCTGTCGCAGCTTTACCAGAGCCCCATCTGCCATCGTTTCAGCGTTCCTCCTCTACTTGTTATTGCTCCCCTTCCCGCGATGGAGGCGCTGGTGTTGGCTTTAGGGAGGGATATTAATTATTCTAAACAGATTATTAATTAATTATAAAAAACATTATGTATGTCATTGATACATTTCAGAAATCATGAACGAGAAATGAACAAAAACATTTATTTGGAAGAGTTGCTGCACTTTTATTTAAGCAGCCTGTTTGAAGTGTAACCATTTATTCTGTTTAATCTTGTGTGTCTGATACAGAAACTTTTATCCAGCATTAGTCACCAAATTCATTTAATGGACCGTTAATTCATTAAACACTTTTGATGAATTCAGATTGCAGACATTCATATGGCCTTTAAATTTTTTGATTAACTCTGGTTACTATTTGTAATCATTCTTATAGGTGCTTGTATTTTATTCAGCCAATCATAGATGGCTCCCACCTACACATTTATGAACAACTGGCTTCATAAGTCTCTGACTCATGGATGTTATGAATTTACATATCATGTTTAGGTAGAGCAGTTCACTATACTTCTGTGTGTGTGTGTATGTAGAGGGGTATTTAAACCATTGGTGTTTGGGTTAAAAATTATCTGATAAGCACAAATTACATTTCAGTAACATTTTAAATTTCAGAGAACTGCCACGGTGGTCTAGCGGTTAGAACGCTGGCCCCTGGTAATCCTGGGGTCCTAGGTTCGATTCCTGGTGGTGCCCAAATTTATAACTTGTGTTGGGCAAGGCCGTGGTCTCGGCAACATGGAGTTTTCCTCCGGGGGTTCCCCGATTTCTCCGTGGCATCCCAACAATTAGAAGGCAATGGCAAACCACTTCTGTATCGCCTGCCTAAAAAACATATATGAACAGGTCCCAGTCCGAGAAAAGGATGGAAAGATCCTGTTCATAATATGTCGCCAACCTCCTGTAAAGGAGACAGCGTAATAAAGAAGAAGAAATTTCAGAGAAGTAAAGTGAGGTTGCACATGCTTCATGCATACAGGCAGGCTTCTTATTGACTGTAGTGAATCTTGAGCAAGCAAGTTCAGACATCTCTAAATATGATTCAGTGCTGAAGAATGAAGCCAAAATTTTGACTCCTAAATAATATATTGTGACAACTGAACAAGAGCATTTTTAATTTTGTGTAAGTTTATGTTAAGTGGAGTCTGACCACATTAGACATTGTAGTTTGTTTCACAGTGACAAGTTACATAAAAACTACATCATTTTTTTCTACAGTACAGTTTATGAAAATACGTTTGTAATACAGAGTATGTGATCACTTTATTTTTCCCCAGCAACATTTACACAGAGTGCCATAGTCACCCGAGCCAAGTTTATGTGAGGCAAATTTAATTAGATGTTTGTTTACATTGCTGGCAGAAATGGTACCTTCGTACCCAAGGTTTACCAACATATTTCTATGACCGTTGCTCTCTGTCACACTCAGTGAAAGAGTGAAAAAATATTCTTTCAGGGATGACTTGGTCACTTAACAACTTTTCTCGTTACACTTTAATCTGCGGTCAGGTTATGTTTTTTACTTAATTTTTCCTGGCATTTAGACAGACATCAGCAGTTGTTTCACATTGGCCAAGTGCAGTGTCTTTTACTATCTTTTATCCTTTTTAGGTAGAAAAACCTTACGATTTACATTGACACATAAAAAATTTGTTACCTACTCTTGCTAAAGGCAGTATTTGATTCAGATAGTGATGAAGGAGACAATTTTCAGTAATCAGACAACAATACTCAAATTGAGGACAATGCTTTTGCGGCCAGGTTTGAACCCGCAAACTTTGGATCCAGTGGCGAGCACTCTAACCACTAGTCCACCAAGGGCGACTACAGCATAGAAGTGCATTTGATAATTTGCCTCCTGTTGAATATATGTTTGAGAGATTGATTGATTGAACTGGGGTTATAAATATGAACTGATGAACAGCTGGTTGGCGTAAGAGAAAATGCAGATTTCACATGTATGTTAAAAACCCCAGAAAGGAATGGGTTTTAAATACATGCCCTTTCAGATATAAGGGTATGGTATACATCTTTACTTGAAATTTATGAAAGCAGCTGAAAGCTTATAAGACAGTACCTGTAATGTGACATGTCTAGTGTGCACAATAGCTAATTCACATGGAAGTGTGACTATGGATAATTGGTTCTTTTACACACGATTAGCAAGAGACTTGTTGGAGAAGAGGGGTAAAGAAATTGGTACACTGTGTGGTAACAAGTGTGACATACTTCCTCAGTTTGTAGATACTAAAAACAGAAGTTTGTATCAGTATTTTGTGTTACATCCCGAAAGACTGACAAAAGAAAGCCTGGACTAATAACAGCATATAATTGTCAAAAGGTGGAGTTGACAAAGTGGATGAAATGATAGAAAAGTACGTTATTTTTAAGGATGGCCACTCTGAATTTTTTTAAACATATTGATATTGTCTGGCTCAGGGTTTATGTAATATTTGTATCTAGTAGTCCTGACAAAGAGGCAAGGAAAAGGAAATAAATTGGAAAACTTGGATAAGCCTTGGCAAAACCAGTGGTTGTGTGCTGGTTGGAACAGAAATATGTAAAAATTACATTTTAAAAAAGTTGTAATTTTTATGCATTTTAAATAATTTTACAAACAAAGGTTTTGTTTTTTCCTTCTCTTAATAATACTGAGAAATTAAAGATAATAACCAGAAAGTAAAGTTCTGAAAAGTTAGGCTCAAAATCATAATTTAATACTGGCATGTCTGAATCACCCAACATGACCATCTACATTCTTGACTGGAGTGCACCTACTGACAGACTATAAAATGTTTCTATTAATGAAATATGGCAGAGAATACATTTTTCTAGTGCACTATTCTCCACAGCTGGTACGTTACAGGTGTGGGAAACCGCATGAAAGCCAGCTTTTTTGCAGATGTAGTGGAATAAATGTGCTGCTATCCTAGTATACAGATGACATAACTCGAAATTAGTTGCTGTCCAATTGTCGCAGGTCATCGCTGAGGTTTTGAAGGTTTCTGGGTTTAGTGTATCTCTACATGTTTGGTCTTTCCCTTTGAAACCCTTCACTGGCCTCATTGTTCAGAAGGCTGGGGTCTGTTTGTGTATCAATAATGTAATTTACCTCTGCTAGTAAGTAAGGTGTTCTGGTAGGGGTTTAAAAAAAAAAAAAAAAGTAAAGTTTTTCTACTAAACACCATGTGGGCATTTGGGGGTGGGCAAGATATAGCTCCTACTCAATCTTAACCTTGGCATTAGATATTGGTAAGTGGTAAGCATTGTGCCCCGGTGACACTTTGCCCCTGGGAAAGGACCCAGGTACCCATTGGACAGTAGGCTGGGTATGCCCCAGAGCCTGTCTGGATGCAGAGACTAGAAGAAAAATTCTCTGCCCTTGTCAGGGATTGAACCTCAGTCATTTAGTCCGTAGTCAGTCACTATACTGACTGAGTTACCCTGGCTTCTAGTTCTGGTAGGGGTGGGGGTTTATTTAAAAGATTCCTTTTAGGAAATTCACCCTAACTCTTATCTAATGTTTTAAAGTTGTTGTATGTCCAATTCTGTCATATTACCTTGATTGTGTAACTTTGAGTTGGCATTGTCTTTACCTTGAACAGTGCCCTTGCTTTATTTCAAGATTAGGCTTTCTTGGTTTTGACTGCAGTGATGGATGAACCTATTGTGTGCTCAGCTTTTAATGTGATCTGGAGTGTGAGGCCATATTCAAACTCATTCACTGTTTCACAGCATCAAGATCCATGGCTAATGCTATTAAAGCTTGATAGATGTTTAAGTTTTCTAAATTCCATAATAGTTATCACTTATAACAAGAACCTATTCCAGGTTACCTCGTGATGCAACCTCATCTACTACATTGTGAGCGAATGCATTAAAGATGTGTGTTTCCTTTTTCAGTGTTGTTGGTTCTAACATAATTCTTTTGACACAGTTAAACTGCCATTTATTTTGATTTTATCATATTATAGAATGTTTTGCAGTAGATATGAGTTTTCATCTTCACCCATTTAGTTTGTTTTAGAGATTGGATTTGTTTACATCATTGAATGCCTTTAAAATACTCGGTAATTTCAGAACATGTGTGGTCTTAGGGCGTTGTAAGATTTAGGAGTTAACAGGGAATGAATGACATAAAATCGTCACGGGTGAGTGCCTGTGAGGATTTTTGAGCTTTCTTTGCTGCTTGTATCAAACCAACAACCATTCTCGCTGTCTTTCTTGTATACTGGTACATATCTGTATTTTTTTGTTCAGAATTGCTACATTCATTTTGTGAAACATACTGTGACAGATTAACGTTAGTAAGCATTGAAAGCATTGCAATGTAGGGCTATTCCCATCTGGCATATTGTGGGGCATTGTATCGTTATACGGCATTTTAGTTGTGGAAGTTCATACTGGGCAGAAGATACCAAGTTCTGGGTATTTACTGTTCATGGCTGTCCATATTTCTAAACATGTAAAGCCTCTTTCGTGAGTTCATTCATAATAATGTCAGGTTTAGCTGCTTTTCAAGATTTATATTCTATCTTGTGTAGGGTGTTTTCTTTTGTAATTGTTTGAAATTGCTTTTTGTATTGACTGGTCCTTGGAGATTGTTCCGTCTTCATTTTACATAGGGTACTGACAAGGTTATAGTCTTAATTTTTATTTTACATACTTGTTACAAAAATTTACCCATGTATTAGAAATAATAACCTCATAATATGGATTAACTATTTCAACTAACAAAACCGAAATAATGGCATTCTGAGGATGAGACCCTATAAAAAGTAAAATAGTCATGAATAATAAGATAATAGAACAGGTCAATAAATGTAATTACCAAGGATGTGTACTCTCTCATGAAACAGAAAAAGACATTTCATCAAAACTTTTTCAAAATTTCTCAAGATCACAGGGATAATCAGTCAAGTCCTGAAACATTCTAAAGTCCAGGAACAAACAAGATTAAAAATTTACAACACTCTGGCTCTACCCACTCTACTCTATGGCAGCGAGACCTGGACATTACAAGAACAAGATGAATCAAGAATAACAGCAGCAGAAATGAAACTCATGCGGAAAACAGCAACGTATACGTGGCAAGATCACGAAAGCAATCCGAAAATTATGAAGAAGCTGAAATCAAAAGATTAACAATTACAAAGACAAATGGATCCATGTCCACTGAATGGAAAGCTCAAGACTTCCTCGTGCTGAAATACGAACCATTAGGGAAAAGAAACCACGGACGTCCACTAAAGAGACTATTGGATTTGTGAAAATGAGGTCGGAACAGGCCATCAGGCCTAAATCCCTTGGAGATTGATGTTGATAGGATGTTCAGCTATCTTAATTTTCATTTGGGCTTCACAGTTTCCATTTTATATAGGATTTTCAGTTCCTTCATGTCAAGTCAATACACTTTTCGTGTCAATATTCAGTACCATCTCTGATTCAAATACAATTTTGCAAGCTTGTAGGTTCTCCTTAGGAAGTAAAAAAAATTAAATTTTACCTTTATTTGTTCATTAATTGCAGGGATACCGCATTTTGAATTTTTGAGTTTTTCTTAAATTTTTGCTTTTTTTCTGATTCATAAAAATGCTTACAACTTTGGTCCTCGCTCTTGAACCAATTGAAAGCCCTAAGTGGAGCTTTTATTATGTGTGCATTCATCATATTTTAGGGCACATTATCCATATTTACCTTAATGGTTAGGTTTGAGGAGTCATGTGGCCTGTGTAGACAGGCTGCAAAGAATCGTGACTGATCCAGCCTTTTATTTTATACCCGATTCCAGTTGAGATGAGTTGTACTTCTTGTGTGGCTAGCTCTTTAGTGGTATTGTCAAGCGCAATCTTATTTTAAATGACTACAAATGTCAAACAACAAAATGTTTTGAAACAGTGTTGTACTCCCTTTAATGTCATGCACAATACAAGCTCGCAGAAGAAAAATAAATCTCTGTTAGATTGGTTGATAAAAAGAATTTATGGTGTTCAGAATGGACAGAGAATCTGTGATAAATGCTGAGAAGCTGTTGTAAATTTGCCCAAAAGTTTTGGAAATGAAGCAGTTGTCTCTTCAAGCTCAGAAAATAACATAAACAAAAAGGAAGACTTGGACAGATTTAAATTGAGCATAGCCAGTTTTTTCCTTGGACACGATTCTGGAATCATTAGAAGAGTCACCAGTTTCCACTAAAAAGTAGTCGCAGGTATCCTAAAGATGAATTAAAGGAAGTCGAAGGAGCCATGATAATAAAAATTAACAAACCCCAGTGATTGTGACAGTTCAGGTGAATGTGAGATGATAGAACAGCAAAGGAAAAATTTGACGTAACAGGAAAGAAGAGTGAAAAGGTTCAATCCAGCAAGAGATTGAGTGTCAAATGACATGATTTGCATTTCAAGAAATAAGTGGCTGAGAAAGGAATTTTGTGAAGCCCAAATGTAAACACAGGCTTCTTAGAGTTTTCAGAGTTTTGCTGAAAAGTTAATCATCCTGCTTTTTTTTTCATCTTTCATAGCATCGCAGCAGCGATGTTTCATAAAGCACTGGCATTGCTGTCATTTGTGATTTTCCTGAGAACTACTTCATACAAGATGAAATACAAGGTTTTTGATGGAGCAGTACTAACTTCTGCTATCATAGAGATGATTTTTGTATGGATGCCAAGTGGCACTTCTTTACATCACATGGTAAATATGCATGTTATAGGACTGGGGAATAATTAAAATGCTAGCAAGAAAGGTTGAGTCTGCAAAACCCTTATATGAGTATGGGATCATGACAGACAACTGTTGTAATGATTTCCTCAGTCACCTTTGAGTTTTTCTGTCGAAGACCACAGTAAAGAAACGACGAACATTGAAGAGAGGTTCAGGGAAGCTTGAACACTTTGTAGTACTTAAAAATGCATTTTGTCATTCCTACCTCAAAAAAAAGTTCTTTCAAAAGTGTTTTCAGAAGCACGTGTGTTCGACACGACACACGTACTTCATTTGCTAGATGAAGAGTATCAAGTGAAAAACACTACAGAATTTGTAACTTGTTAATATGACAGAAAATGGTGGTTTCTGTGTGTTTACAAGTGAATGAGAGTGAAATTCAACTAGCGTTATTTCATTCCTCTGGCACCATTAAATCTTTCTTGTATCTTTTGCTGCCAGACATTTTCTGAGTTCCAGCATCAGAAGTGTTTTATGAAATTGGATCCAGAAATTGCATCTGGTCACACAACCAAGCATTGCATACTGTAGATACTCTTACAGGTAATATTTCTCAGTTAAATGAAAAATGAATCTTAATATTTTTTGCCTTATTAATGTATTACCTGTGTAGCTTATTGTAATCTGTAATCTAAGTCACCAACAGAAATATGTGTGATTATTTCTAACCGATGAAATTTTCTACATGTTTTTACTAAACCTTACAGAATCATAAAATATTTTGAGAAAAATGACATTTGGCAATCTCGTTTTTTCGTATATTAAGGTTAATAGTCTGAGGCTAAGGTCAAGATTGTTTATCTGCCAGAAAATATTATGAGTGATATGCCAGTTGAAAGTCCCATTTAGGTGCTCTTAGTCTTTATAAGATTGAGCTTTTCCTCCTGATAAGAACCAGAGTTTTACACATTTTAGTGAGTTAATAGACAACAGTTAAGTAAAACTAAAAATGCAATAACTTCAGAATTAATTTACATCATCTTCTTCTTCTGTGGCTCTCCGGTCCGTATTTGGTCTATGGCCTCCTCAATTCTCCTCTTCCATTCGGTCCTTCTGTTAGGTCTGTCTGTTCGAGGCTTTGATTGAGGTTTCGTAACATCTTCCTTTTTACTGTGCAAGGTTGTTAGCCTTGTGACCAACCTCCAACCTGGAGGATCAGGGTACCTGTCTTAGTCTGACCTCTCTCCCTCGACCAATCTTTCTAGGGAGGCCCTACCAGTAGCTCTTGGGGTCACTGAGGTACTCAAGCCCCACCACCACGACAAGGTGCAGGTACCATTAAGTGGGGGGAATTTAAATTACATTAAGTAATAGTGGAAATTAAGTAGGCAGTGTGGTAGCTGTGTTTTAAAGGTCGTTTTAAAGGCAGGGTTATAGAAATGTACAGTAACTAGGGAATTGAGATGATAAATGCTTCAGGAAGGTGTTAAAATGCTATATGGAACTTCACAGACTGAGGAACTAGAACAAATGTGACGTACATGAAAGAGGATGGACTGTAATCTTTGCAGATTATGTGGGGAGCAGGTGTAAGACAAATTCCTGATGTTGCAAGGCAGACTTTTAAAAAAATGGATAATCTACAAGATTCATATGGAAAGACTATCAAAAGGAACACAGAACATGTTTGGAAGAGGAAGTGGGATGTGTGGAAAACATTTTTCTATCACATATCCACAGATGAATTATGGCAGTATGGGCTGAGTCCCAGATATACATCGTTTTATAAATGTAATATGTCGCCAATAATTGGAGAAAATTACCCACACAAACACTTTCTACTGAAGACAGTAGCAGAACATTTCAGATGAATCAAGAGAGGACTGCAGAAATCAGAAACAGCGCAGAGATGTCGAAAATCTTGATCTAGAATTTGGATGTCACATGAAGGCATTGTTTCTTATCAACTTAATATTGTGCAGATGTGGGTTTTTTTCTTATCTGGAATTGTTTATCACGGAAGTATGAAAAGTTACCAATTCCTTTCCAATTGCTTGTGTAGACACAGACGTTTGTCCCCACCTGTTAACACAGTATGGAAGTTGAATATATTTTTTAGAAATATTTATAAGAATATGAACAAGGAAGAACACTGTAAAGAAAAGTCTTCAGATGCAGAGAAGCACAACTGCAAATCTGGAACTTTGCAGAGACAGAGGTTAATGATCATTTTTTAAATGCACATCGATTGGCAGGAAGATTGTGATCATTGCCAGTTTTGTTTTTCTGGTGCGGAAGTCCTGTTTAAATTTAATGGTAAATAGTGTATTTTATAGCTTTACCCCGTACACCATTCCATGCCTTATCAGCTTTAGAGGTACTTCTGAAAGCTGTCTAATGGTAGCAGCATTTTGAAATGGACCCCTCACTTTGAGTCATTATGCAGTTTAATGTAGAGTAAAAGTAAGGAAAGTAAAGCTGTCCCACTATATGCCATGTGGGCGCTTGGGGGGAGTGAGTGGTCAGCGTCACGCCCCGGCCGCGCTTTATCCCGGTCCCATTGGATAGGAGGCTGGGCGGGCTCCAGAGCTGGTCTGGATGCAGAGGCTAGAGGAAAAATCCTTTGCCCGCTTCGGGGATCGAACCCCGGTCGTCCAGTCTGTACTGACAGCTACCCCAGCTGTGCAGTTTAATGTAGGATCCCGAAATGATGTGTGATCATAGAGTTTCAAGTTTTGTGTAGATATTTTTTATAGGTTTATGAAACATGTTTGCTTTCGGATTGAAGGCAGCAACTAATGCCACATTGTAGCTAGGTGTTTAAAGTTTGTTGTGGAGATACATCATAATCCACCTTTTGTATAAAATGTTGTTTTCTGTAAGTCAACAGTGAAATATAATGACGAGGGCTACAATTTAACTTTTTATCTGACAAATTGGCGTGAATAATCTGTACTTCCGTATCGTTATTCCCAATAATAATAACTCAGCACATAGTTGTTGATGGGAGGGTAGTATTAAAATTAAAATTAGGCGAAAAGGGGGTAGTTTGTGGGCTGGATTAATATGGTTCAGGATACACGGACCAGGGGCTCTTGTGAGCGCGGTGATGAATCTTTCTGTTCTATAAATGCCTCCGAAATCCTTGACCGGCTGAGGGATCCTCAAGGATTGCTCTGTGGAGTGAATAACTATTTGCTAATTGTGCATTTTCAAGCACAAAGAAGTTCTGATTCGTGTTTTGTTTGATCGCATGACCTTTGCGCGCGATCTCAGCGTGCCTGCCACATGACGTCTGTATCTTTTACGGATTAGGCCTTATCAGGCCACGAGATAAATCACGTTATTGTTAGATTACAATTTCACTTTATCTACCTGTAATATTAATACCACGAGATCTGTAAGTCTAAAGATCCGTGTGTGAGAAGGTAGTATACTTTTGTGCTCTGCCTGGAGGCCCTTGTTTCTTGAAACATTTGGAAACGTTATAAAACGGTCTGTCGCTGTTGTACGGTGGGACGTACATAACCTCTCTTCTGAGTCCTGTACCCTGAAATCCCCCTTCGTTTCGCCGGTGCTCGTGGGTGGGATTTTAATTTTACACTGTGAGAACATTGGTGCCACAAACTAAACAAGCTACAGTTGAGCTCAAGCTGTGTGCGTGCGTGTGCTTCCTCCGTGGTTTAGCATAACGAAAGCGCATTGAACTCCTAGTTACTACTAAGGACAGGATTATCTGGATTATGCTGCTATGTTATCGATGGAGGACGTCACAGTATACGAATTGACAGGTACGTGCTTAATCGTATAATATAGATCCATTCTCTGTCGAAAGTGTTGGAGGTCGTAGATTTATGATATGTAACATTGCCATCTTTTTATTTTGTTATTTGTCTGAATTATAAAATGAAACTACAGCGTTTCGGAAGAATTCAGGCCTATCGCTTCTTCAACACAGCAGTTAATGGAAAATTCTTGTGGATTAGGATGTGTAAATGACTTAGCATGTTTTGAGTAAATCAAAACCCTTGGCAGAACTGAGGACATTTGGCCTAGTGGATAGAATTGCATTCGTCGACTCCCACGGCAAGCGGGCAGAATTGTTTTTTTTACGTAGTCTTAGCTGTAAAGCGTGAGCGAGGAGCATTAGGGCGCACAGGAGTGAGGTGGGAATTTTGGTTCCCTCTTTTGAATCGGATGCCTCGTTGAAACCTTGCGCTGAGCGAGTGTTCTCAGATCAGAATGACCTTATGCACAGCAATGACCTAGTGGCGTGAAGAACGTCTTTGTGATGTCAATGTAGGCCTGTGTGTCAGTGGAACTGCGGAAGCTGACGGATCCATTGTCCATACTTGAGTGAATGTACAGCATCGGCGGATTCATATTGACGTGGGAGAAAAACATGACCCAGTGCCACCTTGTCCACTACAAATTTGACATGGGCAACCCTGGTAGCGAACCCCGGTCTACGTGGTGAGAAGCCGGCAACTAATTACCGGTACTCTGGCCCGCCTGACCTTACAACTTGGACGCCCATGTGACATAGGCGGCCAGGTGCAGTCGTCTATGAAAACGTTTTGCCTAGCTACGTTGGAATCTTTGACGAATCCTGGTGTAGATGCCCGGCCGTGCTTAAATACAATATTATTAAATCTTCCACAACAATTGCATCACAAATGTAGCCACTGTTCTGTTATATATTAAAAAACTTTATGTTCCTGCAGTTTTAGTGCCATCCATCCAGCTCATTCGTATCGTCTTGCTTGCTTTAGCATCGCATCTCTCTGAATATCCATTTCGTTTTCTTGTCTTTATTTTAATTATGGCGGCAAAAGCCAAATTCAGACGGAACGGGAATCTCCTATTTTTAGCAAATAGAATATTGGAAAACTTGTATTCCATGTTTTTTCGTTATTAACGAAAAATAATAATGGGCACAAATGAAACTTTCATTGCTGTTTGTGTTGAAAGTATGCGAGTTCAGTGTGTACCTTTTCGGGTACTGATAAATAACATCACGGAGATCCTAATAGCTTTCTGGAACGTTAGTTTTGTGATTCCGCGTTGTTATTGACAATTGACAGAATCGCTCTGATGACGGAGGTAGTATGATTTGCGAAACGTTGGTTAACATCGACCCTACTACACAGCGCAACAACCCAGAAGACAGAAATCTTCATACTCTGATGACGGAGGCAGTATGACCTCTGAAACGTTGGTAAACATCGACCAGACTACATAGCGCAACAACCCAGAAGACAGGAATCTTCATACTCTGATGACGGAGGCAGTATGACCTCTGAAACGTTGGTTAACATCCGCAACAGCCCAGAAGACAGAAATCTTCATACTCATCGCTGTGAGAACCTCAGATCATACAAATACCGGGTTGTATAGAAAAATTATTTTCCTTGACCTAAATTCAACCTGCATTGACACCGATGTGGACGAGCCGAAGATACGTCGGCTAAGGTTACACTGAAGATCATTATTAGGCCTACCGCATTCCATCGATGTCATTTTTGTGGTTTCTGACGTAAAACATAAGGACGGACGAACCCGACTACTGTAATGTGGTTTGTGGTCTTGTGTCACCCGAAACGTTGGTAACTAAACTGCAAGGCTTCCGAACCAAGAAGCCGGCAGCCGACATGCGGGTCACGTGTCTTCCTTCCGCACGATACTCCAGAGAAACACAGAAGTTGTTCTCCGTTCAGAACACCACGTTTCTTCGCTTGTTTATTCTCGACGTACAAGTAAACCATTATCTGTTTTTGTGAGGTTTTAGGTATGTTTAAATAGGATGTGGGCGATGCGGTAGCTGAACATAACAGAAACAAAACGAAAATCTATGATACAAAAAGTACTCATTACTTTAGAGATTTTCCAGCCTTTTTCTTGGAAATGACCGATCGTCGTGGTGCCTGCTTCATTTGCATTCATTTCAAAACTTGACTTCCTGCGCAAGTTAATATCATGAAATGATGTGACTACTATTGTCATAATTTATCAGTCTTATGTATTATTTACTGATACATTTTGTATTAATTTATATATTATTTTCCGAATTTAAATTACTAAGTAAAAATGAAACGATTTTAAAACAAGTTTACAAACAGGTTTATATACATTAGTCTACGTGACGTAACATATAATTACAACTCATAACCCAAGTAATTAACTCTATGGGGCAATTCTGTGAGAACCGAATACTCGCTTAGCTAGGCAAAAAATTACACAGGTCTCTGTTTCGAGTCAGATCAATCCAATCCAAATCCTTACACCCTGTTTATTTAAGATCTATTTTAATAACCACGTCCTAAAATATTGTACTTATTTCTCTTTCAAACGTGCAGTATTCTCTCCCACGTACCCTTGATATGATTCTCATAATTCTTGGTGACTGCATCATGTTTTACTTGGAAACATTACCAGCTCTGATGTCGGTGGCGCGCAGTTACGGGTCTGCGTATTGTGAGCTGGTTCTGTCCATCCAGGCAAATTCTCGACGCTCACCCATTATCAGAAGCGTTAGTAACGTCGTAAAATGAAATCGGCAGTTGTTCCAGCAGCATTAAATACCGTGTGTAACGGTGCGAATAATGAAACTACATACCCTCTCGCCTTGCGATAATTTGCTGAACGCGAAGGTTCAGAATCCCTCATTAAGTAAAGTGCTGAGGTCACCTGCGTACGTAAAAAAAAAGACACAGTTACTTTACAGCGTCTTGGTTGTATCATCAACGTGGTTTATACTTTTGTAGCCTGAAAATGTAATTATAGGCTGTAGAATCCGAATTTTCATAAGCTCGTTTCTTGTACATTATTAGTTTAAAGATACTTTATTTATGATTTGAGGTTTTCACAGCGGTGAGTATAAGATTTCTGTCTTCTGGGTTGTTGCGCTGTGTAGTCTGGTTGATGTTTACCAACGTTTCAGAGGTCATACTGCCTCCGTCATCAGAGTATGAA
>NW_019060229.1:474382-491326 GCF_000696155.1 Zootermopsis nevadensis
ACGTTTCAGAGGTCATACTGCCTCCGTCATCAGGGCGATGAATTCATTCATCATACTTACTTTACTTTGACGACCCGTTCTTGAAGTTCCTGAGCACTGCGGGTCCCAACTTTTCGTTGACTTTGATCTATAGACATTCGATAGGATTCCTTGGATGAGGGATCGGTCCGTCGCAAGGCCCCTATCTGTGCACAGGACAGCACAATACAGAAACACGCCTACAAACACCTAGTTTAAAGAAGTACATATAATTTAGTGTGTGCTTCTGTTGGTAATCCGGGCTCCCATAGAGAAGATTTATTATGACCGGTGATAATTGGGTTTCGGAGGCCAGAAATATTAACGGGATGATCCAAATGGACTGATGAGCTTGTGTTTAACTGTGGGTTTACAGCATGCGAGAACCTAAAAGAAATTCATTTATAGGTCTGTTTAGCTTAAAATTATTTTTTGTAGTAACTTCAGTTGGTGTGATGTAGTCGACGCTAGAATGTCTCTCGCATTCGGCAAGTCAACTCAACTTTGTTTCTCCCGAGCATGAACCAGAATCAGGCATATGTAGACCTAGGTTTGTTAGTTTAAACGTATTAATTGTTTCTTAACTTGGTTTTTTACTTCAAGTTGCAAGATAAGACTTTAATTACTCGGCGCAAAGAACAAACTGTGTAGGTGATGTTACAGAGAAGAGATCACTTCTTAGGGGAAGAAACAGCTGTTTAGACGTTTGTGCATTAACGTACTGATTCATCATCTGTGGATTCCCACGTAATAGGACATTTAATCAAGTCTTCTCGGGCAATCAGCGGTGTGAGATGATATCAGAAACCGACGTTTCGAGAAACGTGTCGGTCCACGGTCGGTCTCGCGACCACCCGCGAACACTTAATTGAATTTAGTCGAAATCTATAGATCATACATAATACGAAATTGCCAATGCCCGCGTGTGTTATGTTGTATCGACCAAGTTCATAATAAGTACGCTCAGTGGCAGTATGCTATATTTGACAAGTGCTGCTAATATTAGGCAGCTTTTAGAAGTGCTTGTAAAGCGACAAAGGAAAGGAAGAAAGAGTAACGGATGAAGTTAGAAAGTGAATCATTCCCTGTTTAATTTCAACGGATCTTTTTCGCCAGTTTCGCTGTTACTGAATGACAAGTATTTTTAGAGGTATAACCCAGTTTTTACTTGATCCTGTGGAAAGTAGAATTTCGTATAATCTGAAGCTTTCGCGGCGACTAAGTGTAATAAATTGTTCCCCTTCATGATGGAGACTAAGATGGTTCTCGAAACGCTGGTGTTTTCTTTATTAAGCCACCTTACACGGCTGGTAGCCCGAGAAGAATTTATTATAAGTAGAATTTAGGTTTCACTTACTGTCATTATAAATAATAAGTTGAAAAATATGGGAATTGGTACAGGCCTGTGTGTCAAATCAGGAATGTAGAGTGTTTGTGTACCGGTACGCTGTGTTTTATTTTTTAAAACCGAATTTGTTCTACCAGAGCGTTCACTTCGCCAGATTGCTGAAAAACACATGACATAGAGATGACATTTTCCGAGTTCTTTCGTTACAAAAGCTCTACTAATTTTATTCGTTCCTGCCTTTAACGGTTGCGTAATGAAGCATTTCATGCACTGCTTAACGCCAGAAATCCTGTTCCATTAATCACTTCAACCGAAACACTATGTGGAATTGGCGCTGGTTACGTTGTGCATAATTTGACATTCTGCCCTTTTCTCAGAAAATTATTTTACTAAGATTGTCTTTTCTTCGCAATACATTTGAAGTAGCTGTGCGCGCGTTCTTTTTAAATTTGCGTTGGTTGCTTCACAATGTTATCAGGCAAAGGTGAAGTTATCTCAGTTCTTGAACAAGCACCACGCAGTGGAGACGAATGGGAATATTTAACCTCTGATGTTAATATGAGAGTCACATTCCAGTTGCGACATTTGAGGGACGCTTGTGCCTTATTGACTGAGTTGTAGGCAATGCACCAGACCCGTTAGTAGATATTTTTAGGATGAGATTGCTGATACTAGCTAGTAATGAATTTGGTCTAAAAGTACCGTCCGTTTATTTAAAAGCGTGAACATTGAAATGGCAGAACTAATTTTACAAGAGGAAAGAACGCAGATTAAGCTTGTTTGAGAACAAGGTGCTGAGAAAATTTGGACACACGAGGGATGCATGGATAGAGGCAAGAAATATACGATGACGAGATCCTTAATTTGTGGTCTTCACCAGATATTATTACGATGATCAAATTCAATAAATCTGATATGGTCGGGGTATGGAGCTCTTGAACAATTTTGGTTGGAAAGCCAGAAGGAAAGAAATCACTTTGAAAACCTAGGCATAGATGGGATGATAATATTAAAATAGTTCTGAAAATAATTCGGGTGTGGATGACAAGATTTATCTGTGTCGTAATAGGAAAATGGTTGGTTCTTGTGAACTCGATAATTGAAATATCAGGGTCCGTAAGAAACAGGGAATTTCTTTTTTTGTTGAAAGGCTATATTCGTCTCAGAAAGTACAGATCTTAGAGATTTTGCTCGTAGGAAGCACACTGAAGTGTTTTCACAGGTAGGCCATTGCTTCTGTGGAATGCACCAAGAACACTTCGACCTTCTCTCTCTCATCTGTTGACCTCGTGACTTTCCTCGACCTGCCACCCGCCGCTGTAGGAGATGTGGCAAGACTTACGATGGTCAGGTTCTGAGGATTGCCGGGCATTAGGCGCGCAGACTATTTACACGCCTCACTGTACGTAAAAGTAAAGCTGCCTCGCTGAACGCCATGTACGCGCTTGGGGGAGGTGAATTAGGATTTACGTACAACAGGTTCAACACATTCAGTGCTAAATTATTGTAAGTCGGTCTACTTGCTTGAATTCATATTCCAAGACACTTGGTTACATGCGTTTGAATCCGCTTTATGCCCCACGTTCTATGCATCTAAAGTCTGTTTTAGTAAAGCTGAAGTCTGAATGTTTCAGTCGATAGTGCGTTATAATCAGTAAACTTGTTTTCTTGGACATAGTCAGTTATGAATTATAAATAAAACAACGTTTCGGATGCTGGGTCTTCTGCCGTCTTGAGGTATAAAGTAAAAGGACAGAAACCCTAGGCACTGGGCCATAAACCTGGACCGCCTAGCTTATTTATTTAAGACGAAATAATGTCTAGCTTCCGAAACGTTTTTATTCGTAATTTAGACAATGGACAAAGTCCAAGAACGGAGTTTTACAGACAATTTTAGGTTAGGTTATTTTGTAACCTTCCGTCTGTACGAAGGTCTTTCGCTGTAGGATTTTTCAATTAATGTTTTGTACGTATTTCGCATACCTCGACATCGTTTTCCGGTTTTTAAAACGCGCCCGTACAGGCAACTCTCGATTTATGAACGAGTTCCGTTCCAAGACGTTATTCGTTATACGTTTTTGTTCGTTATGTGTATCTTGCATTTCTGAGCTTTTACGACAAGTATAGTATACGTTAGCAGCCATTTTAAAGCATTAAAACCATGTACAAAACATCGAATGGTCTATACCAGTGGTATTCAACCTTTTTTGTTCGCGTACTCCCAGATATAATTTCTCTTCAACTTTGTACCCCCAAAGTTGTTGGTGTATAATTCAGGTTATACATAGTATATAATCTACATGTAAAATGAATGAAATAAAATACATAGCTGATTATTCAGTGTTTATCATAAAATAATATATATATTTTTTAAATTTCACGCACCCCCTAAGATGTCTTCGCGTACCCCCGGAGGTCCGCGTACTCCAGGTTGAATAAAACTGGTCTATACAATACGTTTTATTATAATGTGTTTTCTAATAAATACATTTTTTAAAAGTTTATTTATTTAAATCTTACAATTATGTTCACTATACGTTTGGCATTTCGTTTTATAAGGAACTCTATCTATTGGCGACTTTAAGAAACTTTGAATGATTTGTGGCGTTCGTTATAGCGAATCTTCGTAAATCGAACGTTAGTAAACCGAGATTATTTTAAACACATTTTCTCAAACTTTTCAGTACGATTAGTACTCTGTGTTGCCACATCTGATGTGTATTTGAAATTTATCGGTTGAACCCTCGGAAACGGAAATGACTCGTGATTCTTTATATCCTTGCCATGCTTCGTGGCCTCTCATTTATTTTTTCGTGACTATTTCGTCACAAATTATGACGTCGTCCACTGTGCTGTTGTTTAAAAATACTAATTGTAAAAAGGCTGTACATAAATTATTCTACAGTGGAGGTTGAGGTGTAATTCTGCCCGTTTTAAGTTTCTGTTTTCCACATTAGATTCTTGTAATATGTTTCAACCAATAGTATCTGAAATAATAAAAAATGTTTAACTTTGGCTTTCCGGTGTGAGCCACGTCAAATGTTGAGTTATTAATTGTGTAATGTTGTGAAACAAATTTGCCTCGACCAGAATTCGATCCCATGACTTAATACGCATGAACCCAGTACGATACGCTGCCGCAGAGGCAACGTGAATTGTGTTACGTTGTTATCGAGTTTTATTACCTAAAGACGATACTACGAACAAAGGATTTGCTCAGTTGTAAATTGAATTTGCCAAAGTAAGATAATTGACGTATTTTATTGATAACTTTTTTAAATTATCAGGTTAAGCGGCATTTCAACACATTGTGGCTGTAAATTTACTATATACTGCATTCATTGATGAATTCGTAATACAAAGTCATCCCCTTCTGAATCTTTGACTTTCTCTCCACAATCATTTTCCGATAAACAAATGAAACACCGCCGTGAAAACCTCAAATCCTGATTAAATTAAACATTGGAGAAGAAAAGACACACATTTTCGGGAATTTTACTGATATAGTGGAATGTATGTGCCTCAGAAACCAGTTCGCTCTTTTATTTTGTGAATAAGAAGTAGGAGAGTGTTGATGAATAAATCTTGTGTTGAGGAAATAGGCTGCCTTTATGTTTTACATTGCCTGCTATCTGGTGCTACGCTTATGCTGATGATACGAAAGTTTGTACAGTATAATGTAGTATGTGTGTGGTTTTTTTACATCAGCTAGGAGCATATAGAATTCAAAATAAAAAAAACGCGTAGAAACTTCTGGTATTTATTACAGCTTTCGAGTCGAGAACTTCATTTTACAACAAAACGTTTGTGCAATTGAATGATACATATTATTTATAGCTAGCAAACTCCTGTGATTCTAAGTAGCTTAATTCTTGGCTTACTGAAAAGTAACTCATCACAGATGGAAATGTGTAATGCAGTCTCTTCGATACCCTGTATTTTTAAGTTTTGTCAAGACGGGGTGGATGACAGATGTAAGAACACGTGTTAGACTCTTTCTGGGGAGTGTTTCCTGTTTGTACACCCTCCCCGACGTCACACACATATAGCTCAGATTCTCCGTCATTTTAGAGTTATTCCTGGAGATGACTGTAGACAAGACAAGGGCAGACAGAAACTCCTCGCGTGGAGAATAATTTTAAACATTAAGCATCTTCACTGTGGCTTGGCATATTACACTGACTGAATTTATGTCATTAATTTCTTAGTTATGGGTGACCCATATCTTTCGAATGTCGTCATATCAGGGACATGTGTCTCGTGTATAAGCAGCTTGCAGATTCTCTTAAAGCAATGTACCTCGTATAGTGAATCAGTGATAAATGTGGTAAGCTTAAGAATGGAAATGCAATGTGGGGATGTGGATTGAATTCAGCTGGCGCAGGTTAGCGTCCGGTAACGGCGGTTTAATACGGTGAACTTTTGTTTTGCGTAAAAAGCAGGGAATTGATCGACTGATTGATTACCAGCTGAAGGAGTGGCTAGCTGGATAGTCATGTCATTATATTTCGAGATGTGAGATACAAATTTTGTCCCTTGTCTTTGACTTCGTATCGTTATTATTTCATAATTTTAATGCACATATTTGTGTTACACTTTCAAATGCAGTGTGGGAACTGAAGACGGTCGGTCACTAAGGCGAAACAGCAATTTTTAAAAGGAAACGTGTCGTATCTGTTGAGTGATTTTCTTTGTTTTGACTTCATGCCTTCGAAGCAAAATGTATTACGCCGAAACAGAACATTCTTTAACACGTAGATTTAATTCAACATTTTGTGTCTGACGAAATATTCAGTTGATGTTGAACCCGACCTTGTACATTGTTACACATGTTCAATGTTCTTATCATGCTTGTTAAGACACGACGAAGTGCCTTTTGAGATATTGCTGATAGCTACAAGTTTCACTGTTTTCCTCCAGTTCTGCATGCTACAGACATTATCCGAGAAGCAGTTCGTCGGAAGTCTTGAAGGTAATAAATTGAAAATACCCTGCCAGCAAAGAATTTACTAAACATTGACGATGCTGGTCTGGGTTTTGGCGCTACGTAGGCTCGTAGTTAGATACCACTTTTTCGGAGAAACACTGTCTCCATGTTTGTGAGTGAACATCGGTATCTACCTACCACGGCTGAAGATGGAGACAGTATGTTCATAGGAAACATTTGTATCTACCTACGAGTTTACGTGGCTTCAGACAAACCAACCAAAAAGCTAATTAAGGGCGGAGTCCTGCGCAAGCGCAAGACATCGTCTCTTCCTAGGTAACAATTCCTGCGTACGAAACGCTTTGCTGGAAATTGTAAACAGAGCCTTGTAACTAAAACGGGAATATGCTACGCTCTTAGTGTGGTGTTTGTCGTAAGCCAGGAGTCGGTAAAATTACATAAATTAATAACGCGGTGAATAAAGGGCATAACTGATCTGTTAACTTAAAGACTGCAACTTGTATCTACTTGAAAACGCGAAGTAATCGCGTCTTTCCATACAAGTGAGTTAATAATAGTCTCTTAGTAAGCCGCTAATGCTCTGTTTTTACAAAGGAATAACATTGGCTTACTTGAGCGTTGTGTAACAATTGCCAAGATGCACAATTTGACAAACTCAGCATCTGTGAAAGGTTTTCGTGACTTTGGTAACTGTTCGCCCTCTTTAAAACAGGCTATATTTTGTTTGCAGATTAAAGATGATTCCGTTCAGTTGATTGTACAATTTCTTAGGCGACCGCTAAACAGTCGCACTGATTTTCGTGTTTTGTTTGATAGTGACGTTTGAAATTCTGCTCCTTGAGGACTGACATGCTTTCTTTGCAAATAAGACGCATTGTAGTAGTCTTTTGTCCACTGTTCTTTAAATATCAGGTCCTCATCTGTATCGTTTCTATTGTTTGCAGAAGCCATTTAATTTCAGGCGCAGCTGAGAATTGTGAACTGTGTCAAAAACAAGCGAACTCAAATATGCGGTGCATTTTCATGCTGTGTGTATTCCTGGAAACTGTTCCATATTTATTTATTGTAATAGAAGCATAATGAACAATGACTTGAAAATAAATGCAGGAAATCTGATAAACAAATGCTTTAACAATTAACTTAGAAAACAGGAAGATAAGTGACTTTTAAAATGTTATTGTAAAGGGATTGTTTGTTACCTTTCAAACAATCTTGATTTAAATTTGTTGTTAATGTTATCCATTTTTTGTCATTAATACCACAGTAATTTTTATATTGTTTTTGTTAAATTTCATGTGGTTTGAACAGCAGAACGATAAGCCTTTTGTGCAATAATTTTGTTGTTGTGATGTTTACCCTGACGCTTAAATGTCAGTGTTCTCCTCGGTGGCAGAAAATGTTTTCCATTCTCGCACTGGCTAGTTTCCAGAGGATGCCACGGGCCACAGGTTGTTTACCGCTGTCGAATGCTGTGTTGCGCCATCTTGTTGCAATCAGCGATGCCTTTCAGTTTCATCCAGTGATGAGATGCACGCTGTGAGAAAAATAGGTTTATTTATGATTGGTGTCCGTGTGGTTCTCAGTATTGACGGCAGTCCACTATTGTCTCGAGTTGGTGACCCATTTTTGCATTCTTATTTTTACAGCTATTATTATTATTATTATTATTATTCCATCTATTCACAACTTTATAGGTATTTACTTCTATGTACCCGAGACAAATCTAGTGCAGCAGCTATTTCCGAAATACATTTTGTTTTTAATACGTGCTACATGTATTTATTATTATTATTATTATAAACTATATTTTCATTGCCATGTAAATTTTGTTCATACACAGGCACTAAGGACCTTAGGGCTTATTCATTTTATTACTTCATAATTGTTCCTCTTTAGACAGTCTTGTTGTTTTATATAATGCTTTAATTAGGTCAAAGCTTTAGTATGCCTCGGTTGTATGGAATAATCTTACACAGACAGATTCCAATAAATTAGAATATATTCAAAGAAAATTTGCCAGTTTGTGCAATTACCGAATTTTTCAGTTTAATAACCCAAGCAAATATGAATTGATTTTATCTACTTTAAATTTTAGAACACTTTATTCCAGACGACGACATCTCGACGCGTTTTTTCTTGTTAATGTCTTTAAGGGCAAAATAAATTGTAATTCCATTATGGACGCTGTTGGTTTACGTGTGCCGGCGAGGCAAATAAGAGAATTTTCTACTTTTAGTGTGAGCAATGCGATAAGACATAGTCCTTCAGCCAGGTGCGTCATCGCTGCAAATGACGTATGTAAATCTTTGGACGTATTTAGCATAAACATTGTCTCCCTTGAGGGCACGTTCTCAATAAGGGAAAAGATCTAGATAGGTTGTCTGTTTTCTAGTTTGATTTTTGCTTCTATTTTGTTCCTTGTAATTTATTAGTGTTTTACGTAGATTATTTGCTTTTTATCTAATTTGTATCTTTTTGTTGTACATTTGTATTAGTGTTTGCCCATCATAGGCTCTTCTCTGTTGGCAAACACTAAAGTAAAGGAATTAAATTGAATTATTATTATTATTATCATCATCATCATCATTGTTTTGATTCTAATAGTTTAGGCACACTTACGTGTAAATACGATATTTTAACAACAGTCTGTGTAAAGTATTGAAGCGAGCTAAGATTATTAAGTGAAAGCAGATCGCCTTTACTTAATGTAATAAAATGTCACATACAAGATGAAATTGATGTGTCTAGGAACAATGCTTGTGAAAATTCGTGTACAATTGAGGTTAACTGTCAACTCCTCGCTAGAGAAAAGTCATGCGCGGTTGGTTCCACCTTTCGTCTGTTTTAGGTACTGTTCTCTTGTCTTCTGATTTCCAGAACATGAGCTGCAGTTAACGAACGTGAAATTCGTCTCCCCTCCGTAGCTTCGCTAATAGATTGCATCGCAGTTTGCGTCATGTAACATACGTTATGTAATAAACATGTCCCGGCCTCTGCAATGTCTGTCTGCGTTTTGGGACGTGTATGGTTTGTGTTTTAGATTATTATGGATGATGTGCACATAAATAACGCATATAGAACTGCCCGTCCGCATGCTTGTACATTACTTTTATTTGTATTTTATATGTAATCTTTTATATGTTAATGTGAAGTAAATTTTCTGTCTCTTACAGGTATGTGCGAAAATGTGCTTTGTAAGTTGGAAACCGAATGCAGAATTCTTATATGCGGAAAAATGGTAAGTACCCAGCCTAGTTTCCTCAGATCGTCATATGTAATGTAATTTTCTGTCTGTCTGTCTGTCTGTAAGTTGACAAAACTATAATTTCTTCGTTTGCATTTGTATGAGTCTGTCACCACGAGTGGACAGCTCTGAGGGTAGTCGAGAACAAAGTTATGAGGGCAGCATTTGCACCTGAAAGAGTTGTGGAAGTAACTGAAGGTACGTAGTTGCACAGTGGGGAGCTTTATAATTCGTAGGCCCAGTCCTAACTTTCACCCAACGTTAGAGTGGTTCTTGTGAACACCTTTCGACTCTAAGAGGCGGTTAATTTCGTGACGAGCTAAGAAACTCTTAGCTTTTCCTGCACCACACACTGAACTCACGTCTAGTATTATCTTAGATTAGTCGATGCTGTCTGTACTTCAGCGGGAAAAGTTTAATCCCTAATTTTCTTATCATAGAATATTATTTAGTGTTCTGTCTAAGGACAGGTCCATATGAACAGGATCCTTCCATCCTTTTCTCGGACTGGGACCTGTTCATATACGTTCTTGGCAGATGATCCAGAAGTGGTTTGCCATTGCCTTCTTCTGTGTGTGAATGGAGTAATTGTTGGGATGTCACGGAGAAACCGGGGAAGCCCCCGGAGGAAAACTCCGTGTTGCCTAGACCACGGCCTTGCCCAACACAAGTTATAAATTCGGGCACCGCCGGGAATCGAACCCGAGACCCCAGGATTACAAGGCCAGCGTTCTAACCGCTAGACCACCGTATCAGTAAATCAGTAAATAATGTCTTCTTGAATTGCTCTGGTATATTCCGAACTGTTTTAGGTGTAGAGTGGATCGTTATCAAATTGTGACCAACTTACGGCACTAGGACTGGGACCCATAATTGCTGCTGTGTGTAGACATGTAAACAGCCTAAAATTCGAAAGTTTACCAATTGGCCCAACAGACCACTTGCATTTCTCATGTGGTTTGTCATTCCAAACATACTTCAAGCAAGTCACCTCTAGTGCTGTAAACATCGGTTGGAAGTGTATTCACAGTATAAGTATCACTAGCGTATTATTGATGTAGTTTATCATTATTTATTATTATAAATTGTAATAATTAGTATTCATTATTAGTATTACTCGTTCTGCGTATTAGCATTTCCGTGGCCTAGGCAACACGGAGTTTTCCTCCGGGGGCTTCCCCGGTTTCTCCGTGGCATCCCAACAATTACTCCTTACACACAGAAGAAGGCAATGGCAAACCACTTCTGGTTCATCTGCCAAGAACGTATATGAACAGGTCCCAGTCCGAGAAAAGGATGGAAGGATCCTGTTCATATGGACCTTTCGTCAGACAGAACACTAAATAAATAAAATAAATAGTAGGTGTGAAAGTAGTGGTAATGGTACCAGAAAATTTGTCATTTTTGGCTTCAACGAACAGCTTTTGGTTTACAATTCCTTTATTTTGTCTCCGTCACAGTTTTACGTAATATCGTTCATTGTTAACAGTGCGCAGTTAATTAAATATGGCCACTGAAAAGATCGTATTCGTAGTCGGGGCGAATCTGCGCGCTCGAGATTCGTGAGAAGTAAAAGGCAGGAGTATCAGAGTGGTAGCAGATAACCATCTGTCCACACTTCTACCGAGATTGCTTTGCATCTCGTCTCGTGTTCTGTCGGTAACGTGTTTGGTTTTCATAGATTATGCATTGTTTTGCTCCCACTCGCAAGTTAGTGACGTATTCGATACGCACATAACCACACCTAATACGGCATTACTTTAGGAACTCGGTGTTTGCAGTTAATGGCGTAAGATCTAAAATCGCCAGTGCAGCTGCAGCCTGTTTTACCGACAAACCGCGTTTCGCACCATGACACCATCTGTCTGTCGCCCTTTGCACTACTGGAAGAACGTTCGACGAAGAAACGTGAATAGGGTTACGCCTGTAGGTTTGGTCTTCAGACCGAATGATGTAGCCTCTGCTGTGGAGACGGTTCAGCTGACTTTTTTCGTAGTACATTCACCTTTCCTCTCTGAAGGTCCTTTCTATATGTAGGAAGAAACAAGAGCGGGACATCAACTTCGCTTGGATGGCTTCACAGTGTACTTAAATGTAACCAGAAGGTCGTAAATGGCTCGTTTGCGAGAGTGAAATCCTCACACCAGTGCAGTTTGATAATTTGTAGTACTATATCCATAATCTCCGTTGAAAATTTACGTGTTATGTGACGTTTATGTTTGACAATCGTGGTGATAGAGTTTTGTTTTGAAATTATCCACAGTATATGCAGTTGGCGAAAGATGAATTCCTTCAAAGCGTAACATCCTGGTCTATCAACCGCCCGTTATAAATTCAACCGTGGTTCGGAACTATTCAAGCACACCCGCGCAAATACGTGTTTCGGCGACCGCTCACGAGGACAGTGGGTGTCGCGTTCATACGCAGGCTCGGCGTCTGCCTTGTATCGACCGACATTTTCTGGCTATCGCGGCCTTCGTAGCTGATCATACTCTTGTTTTCGGTCAGTATAGGCCAGAGTAGCACTACCAATAAACACCTCATACGTGGCATTTTTTTTTCCTTTGTTACTGATGGGAATTCCTGTGATATTCTGAATGAGTTTAGAGGGAGGGGCGGAAGCTGCTGGCCTTTAGAGCTATGTGGTGTTGTAGGAAGGTCATTTCGGCGGATACACCACCAATCACTACTATACTCAAAGGTAAAGCTTGTCGCACTCAGCACATCGCTTTGCACCGCTTTACTTATTATGCTTCAACCATGGAGACACGAACACGCTTTACCTAACAGTTTTAGTTGCTTCCGTTTTAGGAATCTTCATGTCGTCGTCATACTTGTATGCTTTTGTGTATGTTCAAATGCTGGTTTTTTATTTTCGCGGCTGAGTCTGGTAGAATTTTGCCGACGTTTCAGCATTGCTTCCTGCCTCTTGCCATGGCGATCGCCTGTGTGATGAAGGCATGTATGTCTGAAACGTCTGTAAACTTCTACCGGACTACATCGGCGCAAACAACCCAAAAGACAGACTGTAACACGTGAATACTTGATGCATCGCTTGTAGAGACATGGTCGCATCTTTTATTTCCCGCTGTATTTGTCTCTCACGGAGCTGTGGTAATACATATTTATCTGATTTAAAGTAGGAGAATCCACACGCTCTTTGAAGAATGTGTGTTTTTATCACGCTCGGATGTACAGAACAGTTGACTTTTACCGTACATTATCTCGGACATTTCTCGCGACGTGTTGAAATGGTGGTAAGTCGTTTTGCGTGTCTGTCTTCTGCGAAGTTTTGTTCTGAAACTTCATAAGGCTATTTTATGATACGTTCGGTTCTTTTGTATAGAAGGCAGAATGGATTCGTCGAACTGCAAGGTTTCTTCTTTACTTACAAACGGTTCTTTCTGTCTTTAAGCGACAGCTCTGTACCAGAACATCTTTCGTGGTTTTGTGTTACTTTTTGTTTCTAGAGTATCGACATAGGACTGGACAAATACAGCTCATCCACTCAACCGTGGCGAAAGGAAAATCCGTACCCGTGGGTGACACTTTCTGTTGCTATGTAATGTCAGAGTAAATATATATGATAAAATATGTTTGTAGTATACCGTCATTGTCAATTTACGCTGATGTTCAAACGCGTATTGGAATTTTGTTTATTAATAGCCCGAATCAGACTGCTGTTAGGCTCGTGGTCGAAACAGGGACAGAGTTCTTTACGTAGACTTGCCTAAGTAACCGTTTCAAGGCGTTCCCTTGATGGTGGTGCCGAGAAATGTTTCCTAAAGCTTCGTGGTTTTCACTTACTCTAAGGAATATTTGGCCTTTGCATTATTTGTCTGGACATTACAATGTATACGTGAATTGGAGGGTAATATCAGACGGGAGATAGGAGTTGAAGGAGACTGGATTTTGTTGGCCCAGGACAGGGTCCGGTGAAGGGATTTGGTTAATTCGGTGATGAACCTTCGGGTCCTGTAAGCCATCTTGTTAGTTGGTTAATGTATATGCATTTTAATAACTCTTCATGCAGCCCAGTTTTGAATCTTCATGTAAAACACCACTGATATTACTGAGTCGTAGGTTGTCCATTCCTGTGGATGTTAAATATGAATTGAGAGTCAAGAACTCTGTCGCGGAGAGGATTGTACAGACAGGATGTTTTTCAGAATTTGTACCGTCGTCTGACATCTTGAGGTGGCCTAATCGTTCAAGCCCTCGATGTGTGATGCCTGTCTGCTGACTAGGTACTAACATGTACTTAGTTTTTTCTGAATTTACTTCTAGCCCCACCTGTCTACTAGCCTCTAGTAAAACTTCTGCGTTCCTCTTTATTGTATTCATATCGTCCCCCAATAAATTAACATCATCAGCATATGCCAATAGCTGATGTGTCCCGTTCAATTGCAAACCCTCCTGCCTATCTTGGACTTTCCTGATGGCGTATTCTAGCGCAAAGTTAAAGAGCAAGGGAGACAAAGCATCTCCTTGTTTCAGGCCGTTCTTGATGGAAAATGAGTCTGTTAAATATTTACCTATACGAATTTTGCCACAGGTTTCATTTAATCACATTTTTATTAGACTCACTAGCTTCTTTGGTATACCAAATTCTGTGAGAATATTGTGAAACTATTCTCTCTTAACAGAGTCATAGCTTTTTTTAAATCTATAAACAACTGTTGTACGGTCCCACTGTACAAAATTTGCGTTACAAATAAAAATAGGATAATTTTAGTAAAGTTCAAGAACATATCTGCACATTTTTCGGAGAAGTATATGGAATCCACTGATGGTCTCAGTTGGTAGCGACGTGCAGAAGTATTTATGTAAAGGCAGGGGGTATTAGCCTACATAGTGTACCCCCTCATTTACAAATGATTTAAATTGTGACTGGGCAGTGTGAGAGTTGAACAGTAAGCGTCCCAAAACGAGAATCTTTGGTCAGATTGACAGGTAATGTGTGAGGTCGTCAGGTCCCATTTACAGAACTATTTTAAGACGTAGGCCCACAGCCACGATTTTGACCTCATGCAAATTTTGCGGGATGTCTGCCCCTTCTTAAAGTGTAATTCATTAACGTTTACTGAACTGCATTTGAAGGGGAGGGTGCCAAGTGCACATCTTGCTTTCTGTTGCAAGTGTCAAGGCCAATTTCTCAACACCGTGCCGTTATGTCTGCCCTGTCTGCTGCTTGCCCGTGAGGGACATTTGACGGAAAACACCGGAACATGTTTTTACAAAATATCTTATGCTGAGCTTGTCTTTATGTAAGTAGCTAGTTTTATATTCACGACGGAATGGCAGATGTGAAGAACGCGCTTAAAACTTAAAAGGCAGAGAAGTGTCCTTTTTGATCTTTGGGACATCTGAAGCACGCTGTTTTGTAACTTCGAAATTTTTCTCTACTTTGTATAAAATGCAATAAGAGTTATGTTCGTTCTAATAGGTGTGCCCAGCTCCAGGGCCAAAGGTCAGTCTTGCTACAGCTATCATTACTGTGTCATTTTGACCAATTGCGTCTAATTGTGATTTGTCCACGCTACGTCGACCTTTTATTTGCTTTCAGTACCTCAATAAGTCTTCTTATTTTATCTTGGAATTTTGAGTATGAAAGTGATCATTATTGTTTTAGGCAAGTAACGATACCGGAATTCTCTTCTTAGGAACTTGGTTCAATCGTAGAGAAGTCCTTACGGGATTTGTAGTGAACTGGAGAGTAATTAGTTCCCAGGTCTACGTTTTCTGTCGTAGTAAATACACTAGTGCTGCAATAGCTCTGCGATCTTAATTAAGTTTGGTCTAATAGGCCCCTTTGAAGCGGCCAATGGAAATCAGTTGTAATCCACTTCTACCGCCATAACATTGGCTCTCATGAGGGTCCCTAGCGTCTCTAGAGAATACATGGTATAACAGAGAGAAAGAGAGAGAGACATCGGTGGGTTACAGGACCATATCGTTTGTGAGAAGGCTGCGTATTCATGGTGTGAAATTATGTACAGTATGATTGAAAAGTGACGCAACCCATTCCTAATACATGTTCTGTTTGTAAATAAAAAAAATTACATTGAAACCAGAAAGCAAACATCAGTATTATAATAATTGCTAGAAATTTCCTTCGTGTTCAGCGTAGTATGCGTTCATTTTTTTCCTCATATGTGATACGACGTAACGTTTTTCTGTACTGCGTGCTTCCTGTGTCATGGAAATGGATCACCAGACGAGAGATAATGTAGATTTGTTTAGCATGGGAATCGGGGAATGTATCCCTACACACATTTTGGAAAGTTAAGTAAGAACCAGATGTCAGGAAGTGTTCGACAATGAACACTCGTTGTGTTTTTGAAAAGGACATCGTTGCATTCCAAGCGAGCAGGTTACAACATGACGTGGCCTGCTTTGGATCTCGTATAGTCACAGATATCGTGTGTTTATTAATCCGATCAAATTGCATTGAATTCCAACCATCATTAAATATATTAATATCGTTCACGTGACTTTTCCATCATAATTCCTAACACCACGCGGTTTACTGTACATGTTTTGAGTTTCTTTTTATCGGTGTGGGGCGAGGGTAACCAGTGGATCAGTGGCAAAAAATCATTTGGCACAATTTGAAACGGTAGTTGAGAAACGTAACCCTGGAATCGAAGCAGGGAATGAAGTAAACTGAAGACTGTAAGGAGCAGCGTATTGACCGCCCCGCCCACGTCGTCAGCTGGTGCATCATGCGCCTCTGAGTCACGAAGGACATGCTCAGTGGGAAGACAGATCACTCATGGCACGTGTCACCTCTATTTGCCATTGTATCAAAAGGCAGTCACATCAGACTACAATAAGATGAAGGGGTTTGACTGCAACACGCGTGAATAAAATTGTCACAAGACAGATACTCACTGTATTTGAATTATACGTATATCCACAAACGTCGTCTATCTGGCGGTAGGCACAGTTTGTACTCTGTATGAAATGCAATTAACAACAACGTAGATTCTTCTCTCTTATACATAAGAATTTGTCTGCAAAATGTCGGGTTCTTGCGGTCGACAGTTCTTCTATAGACCTTAAGCATGGTAGTGACATGCTGGACTCTTCTTGGGCATTTAAATTGCTGTAAACGAAAGGCCGTAAGAGAAAAAGCTCAGTACGTTTTTGGCTCCTGCTGCTGCTATTGTCATACTACGTCCACGATTTATAACCTTTATTCGTAATTCTATTCTGTCTTACCACGACTTCTGATAACGCCACTGGATTAATTCTCCCTTTTACGTTGTATTTTGTAATGCATTTTCCAGTGTTTGTAAATCAACAGCATCAGTACAATTTATTAACTTAAACTCCCTTGTAAGATAAATATTCATTTTCGCCTTTAGTAAGCAGAGCAATCTG
>NW_019060229.1:522117-538384 GCF_000696155.1 Zootermopsis nevadensis
GCGCCATGTAGTCTGGTAGAAGTTTACCGACGTTTCAGAGGTGTATGCTGCCTCCATCATCAGGGCGATGATTAAAGATCGCTCCAATGATGGATGCAGCAAGGACCTCTGAAACGTCGGTAAATTTCTACCAGACTGCACAGCTCAGAAACCCAGAAGACAGCCATTATTGTATATTTCCTATATTTTAATAAAAAAAAGGGTTAATCTTTCTTCCTGGTAACGAATTGAAAATTCGTGCAAGGGATGGACTTAAATGAAATATAAAGTTGTTATTGCAGTAAATATGTCGATGTTGGTCTTCTGGGTTGAACTTACAGGTAGATCGAAGTTCAGACATGAAGATGGAGGCATTATGTGTCTCCGTAACATTGCCATCCACGCGGTTTATTTATTACCGGTATCAAGAAATTGCCGCCACGGTGATCTAGCGGTCAGAACGCTAGCCTTGTAATCCTGGGGTCCCGGGTTCAATTCCCAGTGGTGCTCAGATTTATAACTTGTGTTGGGCAAGGCCGGAGTTTTCTCCGGGGGCTTCCCCGGTTTCTCCGTGGCATCCCAACAATTACGCCATCTTGTTCACCAAACTTGTATTCGGAAAAATAAAAGTTTTTATTGACATTTGAATTAGACAAGATAAACTAAATGTGTCGAAGAAAGAATATTACTGAACAGGGTGGGTGTTTAAAAATGGTAGAAACTTTTCCACCACTTACTGAATGTAGCCAAAACGAACAGTTTCAGTCGCCACGACGATACAACATAGGCCGAATCTAAAAAAACAGCAGACTTTCCTAAAGAAAAAAAAAGGTGAAGCGTCTAATCGCAATGTGCGAGCGACAACAAGACGCAGTTGCTTGGTTATTGGGTTCCTCGACGATGGCTTTTTAACCGGCAGGATGACTGTGCTAATGACGAATTCTGAATAATGTGGAATGAAGCGTAAGGTACTATCCCTACTTTTATGTGGAATTTGGAATCAAACTTTAATAAATTTCAGAATATTGAATCTCCAGGCCGAGTTTCAAACCTGGAAATATCAGAATACAAAGCAATAATGCTGCCAACTTAAGTGCTGTCTATGTCCTCAGCTAGGAAAGAGAAATTTCGCTTTGTCGTACTACCTCACAAAACTGCTTAGAGGATAGTATGGGACATTCAAGAGCTTTAACTGAACGAAGAAGACAGAAATTCATCTGCCTGTGAAATCCAATTAAACTGCAGCTTGATATTATATGCAGAATCGAACAAAATGGAAGGATAATGTTAAAAAGGGACTAATAAATTCGGCAGGACAATGGTAGGACAAATGTATTATCAGTACCAAGGAACTCGTCTAGAATTCTGCTACAAGAGATGAAAGAAAACCACAAAAAATATTTTGTTTCAGAATCACTTGTGGCTGAGTTTGACCACGGTTATCTCTAGACTCCTCGTGACTGGAGTTACAGCTGAACTAATCTGAGCGATCAGTATTCAACTCGATATTCATAAGGATTTGGTTAGATCTCCGAGTAAATTGGAACCACTTTTCCATCGTCTCTTTCTAGAATTTAATTTTGCATCCAAATTGTACTGAGATGTTCTAATTTAAAATCGTATGAAACTTGTATACAGAAGTACCATAACGTACAGCCCATGGCAAATCACGTATGAACTTCGAATTCATTCATTCTTTTTTTCTTTGTCCTATTATGGTAGTAATATTTATGTTCGCATCACATTAAATCTTCTATATTAACCTAAATGCTCACACTAATTTCACAAGAGAAACAATGATAACTTACGTTATGTAAGCATACAGCCTAATTCTAAACAATATTTATAATGTATTCTTATACAGCTGCCTTTTTTTCTGGAAACACGAGGAAAAGCATCAGGTGAGAATATTTTTTGAATATCGTACTCAACTATTCAAGATCAACAAAACAAGATCTCAGTACTGGAAATGTACGATCTCGATCCCACATACTACTTGTTCTGTCTAATATTGTGTATTATTTAAAGGGAAATTTTAGATCTGATTTAAGAGTAAACTTCCGGATATGGCTATTTCTTGGTATACGTTTGGTTTTATGAAGCTCAAAATATATAATTATCGTAGGGTGAGGGGACAAGACGGCAAAAAGTCTACCTTAGCATGGAGAGTGTAACTGTCTTATACTTTGGAACCAGTCGGTTGGCATTTTAATGCAATAACTTTTGCACTACAGGTAGCCCTCGATTTGCACCGATTCAGAATAACGCCGATTTTGAAACCACAAAGTCAAAAAGTGAAAAAATTATTATTATCTATAACGTTTTACAATGTTTCTCGTACTGCATCTTATACTAAATCGTAATTCTTACATCGCTGATTTTGAATAAAAATTATAAACACAGTCATCTCTGCAATTACTTATGTTTCGTTAACGCGAATTTTCTCCAGTGAATCGATGAATCGGTAAAAGCTGTTTGTGAAATGCAAACTTTTACATATGCGAGTTTGCTCTTGTGCAATCGAGACCATAAGGCCTTATCGTAAAATTTTGAAAGAAAGAAAGAAAGAAAGAAGAAATCACGACAGTCCACACTACACGCCTTCTTTAAAAAAACACGACGATCCTCAACCACGGACTTCGTCAGAGATCTAACGCCGCCTCATCACGCCATCGCCGATTGTAAGTGTATAAAATATATTTTTGACGTAAATACGTCTATAAGGAAGGATCATTCGGCAAAAATGTGTTACGAAAAATGGAAAAGAAAATGGGGAACGAAAAAGTGTAACTTCACGTTACCTAGGAAACGTCATCTGTTTACTCGGCATTGTTGTTACCTATAAAACATTACATTAATTACCTTACCTTACGTTACATTACATTACGTACATTACTTTACATTACATTCATCTACCACAGACCCATCTTAAGCGTAACTAATTCAAGTTGATTAAGCAATGTCTTAATCAAACTTATCTCAATTGTAAAGCACCGGAACGCATGTCATTGACTGCACATTGATTTACATTATAAAAGAGTTTAAATTTACACCGATTCCGTTTACGCCGGTTCATCAAGGAACACATCCCCGGCGTAAATCGAGGACTACCTGTACACTGTACTCTGTGAACGAAAGGAACCATGAATCATAAGCAATGAAGGAACACCCTCACGTGTTAACCTCTGCAGTCGAAACGTAATGATTTCACATACGATGGATTGGGTTACCTCTGCTTGCTCCCTCCTCCCACGTATGTATTTGTGACGGCAGTCATCCATGATTGCGGTTATTTTGCGTCCATTATATGTCAGAGTTCAATGTCGTAGGTGCTCTAATTAACAGTGCTGAGTGGCCTGTCTATTTGCGTCATTGTTTTTTTATCTGGATACTGGGAACGACCCGTTCTTCAAGTGCCTGAGCACTGCGGGTCCCAACGTTTCGTTGGCTTTGATCTGTAGACATTCGGTAGGACTCCTTGGACGAGGTATTTTCTTATCGGCGAACTATTCTAGCATTTTTTTCCATTAAGCATTGTTTTACACTACGGACAAATATGGAGACTTTTGATTTACATTCCGCTTACATACGCACATTAAATTATTGAAATGGTTTAAATAAATGTTCTTTATTAATTTGTGAACAGTCGAAAAATGTAGTTTAATGGACGAAATCCCAGTATTATTGAAATACAATCGGACTGTAATGTCAGCTACATTGAAACTGACACATGCAAAAAGAGAAACGTTTAAGTTTTGTGTTAGTTTCACACTTTGTAAGTTTCCGACAAGTTTATTTTCTTTTACCGACGTAGAATTAACCTCCTGGATGGAGCTTTCATTCGACATGTTTTGATATAAGTGTCCTTTAAAAATAACCAGTTATCAGGGTAACCAGATTTCATGAGTAAGAAAGGGGAGACTGTGGAACATTGTCATATATTTACTCCTTCGTGCCATATACGTTGTATATCGCCAATATCTAACATTTGACTGGCATAATATAAACGTCTGGATGTTTGGATGTAGAAAGTTTTCTAGCAGCAACGAACATTTTATTTGTCACGAAATGTATCAATGGAGAAGAATATGTTTTGTATGATATCCGGACTCAGGAAAGAAATAACGCATCAAGCAAATAAAATATTGACCACCTTGAGTACTTTATGAACACGACGCCAGTTGTTTGTACATTATGAATAAGTGGAATCTGCATATATGTTGGACGATATTATCTTCCTAAGCAGAGTTGGCTGTTCTAGGAGATATTTATAGTAGTGAACTCACAAATAATCGAAGTATTTGTTTTATGAAAACATTCTTTATAGCTTCAATGGTAGCCATGTTTCTTTAATCTATCCACTGTGCATTCATGAACCAAAACATTGGCTTTATGACAAGAATGCAAAAGAAAGATTATGCTAATTTATTATCCTCGATGTAACAGTCAACGTTACAGCTTGCCACCATCTGATACACTTTTGAGGTCTTCATCGCTTTGAACACTTTCAACAAAAGTTCAGGTATTTTATGGTAGGTTAAACGTAGCAAAAATGAGAGGATATTACTGAAATTCATCCGATGACTGCAGTCAAATTCATTGAAAGAAACTGCATCTCCAGTCCATTTTTCTTTCCTTTGCGTAGGATATCTTGTGATTTTTAATTAAAATAACCCTACTTCATTTCTGTGTTGCAACATTTGACAAACTGTAAGACAGTCAAAACTTTCAATACTGAATTTGTGTGGTAGTTTCAACGACGAAATTAACACATTCACTCAGCTTACCTGAATAGCCTAATCGTCTGTCAAAATTTTGGGATGAAAATATTTTTCATCCCAAAATTTTTATGGCTCCACGGATGCCCTAAATCAGTGGGATTCAACCTGGGGTACGCGAAGACATCTTATGGTAAAAAATATATATTATTTTATGATAAACACTGAATAATCAGTAATGTAATTTATATAATTTATTTTAGATGTAGATTATATACTGTGTATAACTTGAATTAAACACCAACAACTTTTGGGGTACAGAGTTTAAGAGAAATTATATCTGGGGGAACAAAAAAGGTTGAATACCATTGCCCTGAATGGTTAGTTCACCGGTTACGAAATGAAAATAGCTCTTTTTTCGGAAGTAACATACCTCCGTTCGTTATGAAAATTTGCAACTCCCCACATTAGTTGCCCTTTCTCTACATAAGGTCATTTTTAAATTGAACTCTCTTTTGCTATTCCGCTATCCTAATACCCGATTAACCCTTTGGATCAGAAGACTGTCTAAATAATATTTAAACATTCAGTCCCTACTGCAACAAAAACCCGTGAATGCACTCTGTGGGTAAAATGCAGTCTTACTAATTGTTAAATGGGGCGGCATTTTAAATTACGCTCATTTTTCTTACGTTGTGTCGATATTGATTACTTTTGACCGACGCCGTATCGATGTCAATTGTCATTCTTAAAATGAGCATACTGGTATTATCGGTATTATCTTTCGCTAAAATTATCAGCGTCTCTGTTTCCACGGAGATGCTTAGCTGGTAGGACCAGACAAGACAGTGTTTTGTTTATTTAGAAATTCTCTTCTACCATGTTCATGAACCACATACTTAACGCCATTAGAATGTTGCTGATGACGCATTGCCAAGCTATGCAACATACATAACGCGACTGTCGCTCATTGACACCGGTGAGTATGATTTTTTTTAGTCATCCCTCCTTTCCCTTCCCCTTCTAGTGTGTCCGTAATGTTTGCGTCCGTGTCGGCTTGGCTCGGGTACAGTCGGGCTGTAGGACGGGTTACGAGCTCCGCTGGCTGGTAGTTCGTCTAGTCAGTCCGACTCTAGACACCGGCTGTGATTGTGTAGTGTTGGTACCAGCCAGTGAGTGTGATTTTAATCTTTTCTCGCGAGATGGGCCTTGTTTAGGATGCTGACTGCATCTAGGGCTGCTCCAACTGCCACGAGGAGGCACCATCAGCAGCAACAGGGCCCTGAGGAAGGGATTGACCACCTTTTTCTGTTGCCCGAGCGCGTTCTTAGCATGGACAGCACACAGCTGCGACAGGATCTGGCAGGCCTCGACTTCAGTGTTCATCTCCTCCACACTGCGCCTCAGGGCAACGTCTGGCTATGTAAGTCGAGCGGGTCGTCATCACGAGGCACGGTCGCACAAATGTTTTCTGAACAGATTTACTTTTGATTCGGTTCTGGTGGAAAGGGAGAATTGTACACACATTCAGCATTTGAAACCCGTTGAAGCTGGAGTTCGTCTTAACGAGAAGACCAACCCATAATAATTTCAGAGATGAATTGTTTTATATTTGAGGAAATAGTCATTGTTTACTCTGATAATTACATGAAACCAATGTGTACATCGCGTGGGTAAACATAATTATTAACTGTTAAAGCAGGTGGTATATATATTTACCACGACGTTTTCAATGGTTAATAGTGTGTGCCATAGTTTCGCCCCACGTGTTAGCTACAACCTACAGTGTGTTGCTGTATGTGGGTATAAAGGCGTGTGTGTGGTAACTAACCAGAAGAAGTTTAATGGAATAATGAAATGTGACCACTCTAGGGTATTTGGCACATTAAGAACATCGAAATTGAATGAATGCATTACTCGTTTCGAAGATAAGGTTTAAATAATGTGACGACAGGTTACGCGCCTTACTGCTGCTGTAACTTTCCAGGGATGTTTCGTTTTATTTTCGTACGAAGCGTTGCGGACTCAGAGCCGCGGTCTAGTTGGATCGTTCGGTGTCTAAAAATCGTGGAATGAATTGTGGTGGTATTATAGATCTTGCACTTCTGAAGACGGTATTTCAAACATGTTATCCGGATCAGGAACGCAGAAAGGTTTGTGGCGAGAGTCCAAGACGTATATTTCGGTCTCACCCGAGCCGTGAAAGCCTAGAAATGAACATTTTCCCAACTCGAATGTTGCTCGTAAGATGCAATGGGTCTCAACGTAACGCGACAGTTTGCTTGCTTCTTTGTCGATGTAATAACATTGTCATTTCCACAGAGAAAGTGATTATAAATGGAGATCCGGTATCACGAAAATCTTCGTCTGTGATCGAGGTTGGAACTGAGGACGTTTCGGATTACGAAACTCAACTAATTAAATGTAGAAGTAGCTTTGATTCTTTTCTGCGCGCGACGTTTAGATAAATGGTTTGCTGTCTTCTAGGTAATGATTACTTTACGTTGGGTCCTACCCTTACCGATCGGAAAAGGAAAAGATTTATGACTCGATGTTTGAAGGCAGTCAGTGACTAGTCACTGCCACGGTTTTTTCCCGCTTGTATGTGCGGGAACGCTGTATGATGTCGGTGTAATTCTAACATATGAACGAGTGATTTAATACAGACTTGTGAAACATGCCTTGCCATTTTATTTTAATACAAGGAAACGGTGGACGGAGTATCGTAGTCGTCTGCTTACACCGCGAGTGACGTCACTGTCTTCGTAATTTTCCTCTTCTGTTACACCGTCTTGTAAATTCACGGCGATGGACTCCAAAATATCATTATGCCCGATTTGTTTTGCAAAATCTTCCTCATACAGAGATTATGAATGGCTTTGCATGAAGCCCTGTCTCATTGCGTCACCCAGTCAAGCTCGTTGTTCGTTGATCTTTTGACTTACGCCATTGTGAAAAGTTTTATTCTTTTTTACCACTTCCTGTTTCACTTGAGGCAACACCAATTCTGTTTGATTATTTAGACAGTGACCGGGGGGGGGGGGGGCCACCTGATGCCCCACTTGTCGTGTCTGAAGGGTAGCACGTTTTAGACGCTCATTTATTTTTCCTGATTTTGGAAAGCGTATTTATGTTCCCGCCAGTCGATATTTTTTAGCAGAATTGTTTTGCATTTTCAAAATAGCTACCATTGCCCATGATTATTACACTACAGCGTTCGAAGTCATTTATAAATGAGTTCAGAAACCAATCTTTAAATTTGTCTGCTGTCAATTAATTATTATTTCCTTTTGTCGATTTACATCCAAACTCATTTGTTCTCTGGTATGAAACCTCTAAGAGCGGAAGCCACATGTCGCATAGTAATGCGGATTCTTTTCCGTAAGCCTCGTGGAGTTTTGGCAAATGGATTTTAATGTGTGGTTGTAGTTTACCCATAAAGCACAGGGCGATTGTCGCCAGAAACCATATTTTGGCGTATTGTTCGAGATAACGTCATTTGTGCCCCAACACTCAGCAATTTACGTCCGCTGTTAGCTTTTTTATTTCTGAATCCTACATGATTACGTACCCATTTTAATGCTTGAGAGCTTTGTCCCCCCCCCCCTTCCGCTCTGACAAAAAATAACATGTCATAGAAATCCAGTGCAATTTTACTCTCCGGGTTGTTTACCTTCCCTTGAAATATGTAACATAAGCCAGCGACAAACGGCGTGTTCTGTCTTACGTGGACAGAATCTGCCCTTCAGAAATCATTTTCCCGTTTTATACGTGTATATTTCTGTGATCAAAAGCGAACTTGGTTAATACCATTCTGAATGGTAGATATATTTCCTTCTCTTTACCACCCACACCAGATTCCAACATTCCTTCCAGGGTTACAGATTTGGGATCTATATAAACGCCCGAATGTTGGTGAAACCCAGGATTTACCAGACAAAGTTAGGTTTTACCAAATAGTGTTGGTAAAATTACGAAAAGAGAACTATTCGCGTCTTATTTCGGGGTCTTAGCAATAGGTAAATGTTAGGATTTACCATAAGGAGATAGTAAACATTTTAGGTTAGGTTAGCAAAAAAGGAATGCTTGTGCAAAGCCTCTGGCGTGTTATGCAATTCCTAATGTCATAATAGCTCACCTTGTTGCAACAAGCAAGTCTTGAAACAGCAGTGAAAAAATGTACTTTGATGATTGAAATGTCTCATATTTTTTATTTCACAATTTTTATATTTCTTGGATTTTTTCCTATTATTTTGACTTCTTTTAAACTTTTTAAAAATACAACTTAGATAAGGGACATATGTTTCTAAACCCCGAAATAAGACGCGAATAGTTCTTTTTTCGGCCTTTTATTAACACTGTTTGGTAAAACCTAGGTTTTGGTTCTTTTTATAGCACGCTATTTTGTTTCTGAGTAACACAAAAGTTGAATCTCCCTGGGCGCTAGATACTTTGCGTCTCCACAAATCCATGAATCACTTTATTTACGAATGTCAGACGCTTCGGATCTTAGATCACGATTTTATGAAGTCTGCTTCGTCTGTCTTCAGACACATTTGGAAAAGGCTGCTGTCTCTGAAAACTATTTTGTTTTTCGAGCCTGAATATGCAGTACTTAATAAACACGGCCACCACTACAATGGCATCACCGGTTGTAATCTGCTCTCCTGAAGACATTTACGATGTACCAACTTGGAGTGAAGCTTTAAAATTTGTGTATCAATGCAAATGGGCAATGGTACGAACTTTTCAATTAAAGTATACCCAACTGTTCATGAAATTTTCGATAGCGACACGAACCCCTTCGTTGGAAAGTTGCAGTCTGTTGGCCAGAGATCCATATCAGTTGACCAGACTGAAAAGAAAAGGTAACTGTTGATAACATACATGTTTCGTCATCACGTTCGGCAACTCTTAACGCATTTTGTGACGTGAAAGATGACTAACGCGTGGCGCACACATCACCACAAAGGACGATAAAGGAAGGAAGACTTTAAACACGGTCCTTGAATCAGTGTCTTCCTGAAGGAACAACGTACAAATTTAAGTACCATTTTACCCGACACCATCTGCGATTCTGCCTGAATCTCTTCTATCGTCTCAAATCTCCTTCCCTTTAGCTGAATTTTCATCTTTGGGAAGAGGAAGAAGTCACACGGAGCTAAATCCGGCGAATAAGGAGGGTGCGGGATGACGGCCATGGTGTTTGAGGCCAAAAACTGCCGAACTTTGAGGGCGGTGTGCGCTGGCGCGTTGTCATGATGCGTCGCATGTGGAGTTCTTCCTTTAGAATCAGCTGACAGGTCCCATAGCCTACCCCAACAATGTCGCACAAGTCGTTGAGGGTACGACGTCGATCTTCGTGAATGCCCTGCCGAATCTTCGTAACATTTTCGGGCGTCGTGCTCGAAGATGGTCGTCCAGAACGCTCGTCATCATCGACAGAGGTTCGGCCGGCCATTTTTAAAACGTGAATGCCACACAAAAGTTTGTGCACGACCCATTGCGGACTCCCCAAAAGCTTGCTTTAGCATTTCATAGGTTTCCATAGCCGTTTTGGCGAGTCTTTGGCAAAATGTGATTTGTTCATGAAAATCCGCCATTCCGAAATGGCTTCTTATCGAATGTGTTATTTGGTTTGAACCATGGATATTTTGTCCAATCGCAAGTGGTGTTGACATTGGGACTCATAAAGCGAGTTTTTCCAGTTCTTTGACTATGTAACGTAACGCCACTCTGATTGGCTCGTCCGCGAAGGTGAAACGTCAGGAGCTGTGAATCCTATTACAGATGTCTCTTCGTGTTGGTATTTAGTTAAAGGGTCTGCGTCTGAAGTTTTGCCGTCTGATTAACCCTTTGAAGCCGAAGATCGTCTGAATATTATTTATGAATTCAGTCCGTACCGCGAAGAAAACACTACACCTCACCATTACGAAAATCAGCTGGTTAACCCTTTGAAGCCGAAGCTCGTCTTCATAATATTTACGAATCCAGACCGTACCGCGAAGAAAACACTTCACTTAACCATTAGAAGTCGAATCAGGCGGTACTACAAAAGAACATCCCGGTCAAAGTCGTGCTGGTTAATGAATCACACGCATTAAAAATGAAATCGAACCGAACTGAATGTCATCCGGCCTTTTGAGTCTTCTGAGCATCAGACAGGCCTTTTTCTGGCTGCACTGCCATCATTCGGTTGTTCCGTCATTGTCTGTGGAAACGTGCTTGAGTTGAGGTCAAGTGAGAGGAAGTCCATGCCATACCTCAAGCTCGTTTGAATTCCAGCTTTATGAATGCGAATGTTCACATTTGAGCAATTTCACTGAATGCCAGTATGAAATAAAATGGCGTCGATAAAAGTAATGCGTGTTTGAGTGAAATATCAACTTTATTATGAAGAAGGAAAAAAAATAATAAAGATCAGCTTGTTGCATTTAGTATACCTTATAATTATGGAAGAGGTGCCCTCGGATAATAAAGAATACCATAAGCATCGCCATAGAATGTGTAAACCACACTAGTCGTGGCTTCAACAAATCCCTAGTTCTTACACCACTCTTCTTCGACTTTATGATTTTGTTCACTTGTTGGTTGTAGACTATTTTCACTGTCTTAATTTTTCGTGGAACATTGATTTCTTCAACTGTATTTTCGTTCCGTCACCTCTCGCTGTTTCTTTAGCGATAATCGACTTATATTTTGTACTTTCAATTCACTTAAAAATGTGCAAATGTCATAACCCGTGTAGGATTTGAGTTTCTTACGACAATGGCTGTCTTCTGGATTGTAGAACCGTGTAGTCTTCTACAAGACTACACGGCGCTAGAGCCCAGAAGACTGCCATTGTCATAACTCCACTTGTTTTTGTGAACATTCACAGTCTCAAATTTTGTTAACAAAAACAAACTATAAGTCAGCTTTTCAATAATAACTTTTACACGTTCCAATAAACTGGAGAGAAGTGGTAGGTAACATTTTTCAAGTTGCTAATAAACTCAGTTGAGGCCGAGTAAAAAGTTAAAATTTGTTTCTGGTTGAAACAGTTTACATTAGTCAAGGCCTTACAAGTTTCTTCTACGTTTAGTCGGTTCGACTATTGTGATCGAGGCTGTACAGAACACCAAGTGGCGGTCCTTGGTCCGCGCACGCGCCTCGTGAGATGTCGTAATACAACTGATTATACCGTTGAAAGAATATGTCTACCTGCAAATAACAGTTTTTCACTTCATTTATGGTCACAAAGTAGTAGTTTCCAGGTTAACAACTCTCCGTTACAGAAAATTAATTAATCGTGGAATCCCTTGATTTAAAGAATGTTTTTAAACTGCAGGTTACCACATTCTGTCGTCCAGACATTACAGAACGGCGGACTGCTTTGTGGTTAATTATTTTTCAGGATTTCTTTGCACCTTGGCCCAAAATTGATTCGAGTTACGTTTTGCTGGTTGAAGATCATCGCAAATAACAGCCCCGGTAGGAGCATGTCGTTGGGAAGGAGCGTCTATGAATTGCCGTGTAATTTAACGTCTACGAAATGTGATGACAGACGTAAATAGAGTAGGAACGGAAGAGGCTTGAGAAAACGTGATTAAAGTTTCTCGCTGCAAATCTCATGGGTTTGCTTGACGGTACTGAGTCAGCTAATGATATACTTGGCTTCAGGTTATTGTGAATGGAAATGCTTGGAAGGAAGTTAGCGATAACAGTGTTTCAGTATTTTTTCAGATGACTCTGTATAAGTTTCGAAAACTGAAGGACAGATGGTTTCTTGTAGAGATTTAAATGTTATGCCAGCATCAACAGAACAAGCTGATAAGGATATACAGGCAACTCTCGGTTTACGAACATTCCCTATTACGAACATCACAATTCATTCAAAATTTCTTAAAGTCGCCAATAGATAGATTTCCTTATAAAACGAAATTAAATTAAATTAATTTATTTACGTGTTTGCCAACAGCAAGAAGCCAATAACAGGCAAACACTGATAATACATACAATAATAATGAAATAATAATGAAAAATAGTACACAAACTGATTAACTAAACTTGCAAAATAAATGAAGAAATATAAATAAAAACAAATAATCCACCTAGGGAACACTAATATAATTGTAAAACTGCCAAACGTATAGTGAATATAATTGTAAGATTTAAATAAATAAACTTTAAAAAATGTATTTATTACAATAATTATCAGAAAATTATTATATGATAATTAGTATATGGTTTTAATGCTTTAAAATTGCTGCTAACGTATCGTAAAAACACAGGAATGCAAGATACACATAACGAACGAAAACGTATATCGAACAACGTCTTGTAACGGAACTCGTTCGTAAACCGAGAGTTGCAATTGACTACGATGTATGTTGCTGGTTTTGTCATGAATGTGTTTCGGAGCATCAGTTGCGTCGGAGGGTTACATCGGTTCGTCAGAAAACGGGCAGAAGATGGCGGTGCGTTCCTCATGAACGCTAAGAACCACCTAAAAGCCCACACGTCACAACCCAGAGGACCACAAAGGACACACGCCTTCCCTACCGCGACAAGCTCTAATCTCCACGAGGAACGTCTAAATCGTCTGGAAATTTCCTCGTGTGTTAAATGGCTTCGTGATAACATTGACGTCGTACTAACTGCGGTGTGACACAGCGTCAGCATATTCCTGGTTGCACATTAAAGGCGCTTATACCATATTTATGTTTGCATGTCGCGTTGTAAGGGCGCTTATGACGTTTGCCTTTAGGAGGGAAATTGTGTTATGAAATCCTCCACACAGGTTTGTGGTTGCTCGGCCCTCGAATACACTTGCTTGTTATTTTGCCTTGTTCAGGTGGTTATTTTTTCTAAATTTATGCTTCGAGGCTTGTTGAGATAGAAACGGGATGTTGTGCTTATTATTGGTGAGGAAACGGTAATGCCCAGTTTTAAGGAACAAATTTGTCTTTCACGTAACGGAAAAGAGCACAAAGTCACGATTAGAATTCGCTGTTCATGTCGGTTGTGCCCTCTTTATGCGGAGTGAATGTGGAAGGATACAAAAGGGTCTTTCAGGATTTATTGTTTCTAATTTTGTGTTTACGTATACCAATTTCTTCAGTCATATATTCTTGCCAATAGAGTTTCTTTATACGCCGAACAGATACCATCATTTTGTCCACACATTCGCAACTCCGGACCGATATGAATTGGTACATCCGTGTTTTTTCACATTATCCATGGATTTACGAACTCCTGCATTAACGCCGTGAAATTTTGCTGTATGCGTGCGCTGTACCTCGGCTTCGTCACTATTTTGGACTTAATTTAAGGTTGGATAGACTTTTTCAGCTCATGAGCTATTCATAAGAATGAAGGTGACCATCTTCCGAGATGTCTGGTAGATATTGACCGACGTTTCAGAGGAGCTTGCTGCCTCAGTCATCATCAGGATGATGACTGAGGCAGTAATGTCCTGAGAAGTCGGTCAGTATCCACCAGACATCCCATAAGTCAGCCAGTCTGCATGGGCGTAGTCACCATGTAACTGCTTATTAAACTGGCTGTAGTGTCGATATTGGTCTTCTGGGTTTTAAAGCTGTGTGTACTTGAGGGTAGATACCGTCATTGCTGAGGTACACACTGCCAAAACCTTCAACCTTGAAGATGGAGTACTGTGTTCCTCCGAAGTATTGTTTAGTCCTTACGGCGTTAAACCCGTAAGGTAAATAAATCGACTCGTTATCGTTGTCAATTGTTCACAAATACAGTGCAAGTTTTGCCAACACTTTTTTATTTTGTACTTAAGATAAGTGTTTTGTGTGCCTGTTGAGCGTATGTAAGCAGGGCGTACGTCGGAAAAGCTTCGTTGCCTTTGCGATGACCGCTGTCAGTTTCGCTAGGATGTGATTCAAGCTTGACGGGGCATGCCGACCAGAATATCTGGAAGGCAGTAAAGAATAATTTCTGTGCATTCGTTTCTAGCCATTTTCTGTTTGTTTGTTATAGTTTAATCGCTTTTGTGTAGGCAGCTGTATTATAATGTTTTAACAGCCAGCACGTGTATGTGTCTTAGCTGGAGGGTGAAGATGCTAGTGTTGACAGCAAATCTCGAACGTCTTTGGGTGAAGAATAAATGGAAAGTTCCCTCGGCCCGAGAGCCAGTACAGGTATGAGCATTCGAAACGCAGTCACTTCACTGACGTTTTGTGGTGTCGGAGAAAATACCACAACGCGCTCCATCGGTCCTCCCCGGGAGAAGCGATGTTATCGGACAGTTTAGTGTTAGGGGTGGAGGAGCAGTGGAGTACCGTCTCATGTACGTTTTTGTACGGGCTCGTTGTTTAGCTGGTCTTTCTCGACATTATCCACACTTTGTTGTTGTTAATTTATTTGCGGATATTCCAGGTACATGGATTTTGGTTTTGGTCTACTAGTGTTCACACTTGCCAGTAGCCTGTGGCCAAAGTAGACCATGTAACGTTATTTCCTTTACTTGTAGATGGCCGTCACCTGGGCTGTTGAGCTACGTAGTCCGGTTTTGTTAACATATCTTGTGGTTTCTTTGTGACGTCACCAACCTAACCTAACCTAATGCAACGTGACTGTAGTTCATGCAGTTGTTAAGCTTGCGGAGTGCTTTACGTTTATGGATATCATGCAGATTCATCCTGTTTTATTTTTATTTATTGTTCTGTCTGACGACAGGTCCATATGAACAGGATCCTTCCATCCTTTTCTCGGACTGGGACCTGTTCATATACGTTCTTGGCAGATGATCCATAAGTGGTTTGCCATTGCCTTCTTCTGTGTAATTGTTGGGATGCCACGGAGAAACGAATAATGTAAAATTATATGGTACTAGTGGGTTATTGGGACACATCGCTTTAAAACTAGGTTAGGTTAGGTTAATGTGTGTGGATAAATGAAATATAAAAGTTATTATATTTTATTTCAGTAAATGACAACTAACCTAACATAATATATTTTTAAAGCGATGTGTCCCGATAACCCACAAGTACCAATTGTATTTTTTCATATAGTTTGTTTAACGACCCTTTCAGTAATTTAGAGTGTGGAGTGATAGGATAATTGGTGAATAATGCGTTGGGAAAGATGTGGAAGGAATGTATAGAACTAACGCCACAAAAAAAAACAAATTTTTTCTCATATTGGTTATAACAGTTCTAGCTACACGTTTCGGCCGAAGTATACCATCTTCAGGCTCTTTTCAAAGTACACAATGTTTGAAACAGAATTCTTATTTCATATTTTAGTATTGTAATAACTTGACTTTATCACGTGGCGTAATTTATGGTATTATCAAAAAAAAATTGTCAGAGGGCCTGAGAAAAATTGCAAATACCCGCAGACTACGCTGTCTCCGGGCTCCCGAATTTGAAAAAGGCGTGCTGATGATCCAACAGGCACGCTCTCCATTTCCGGCCGATGTTTAAGCCTTCGTTTGTTTTCGTTCGTGGATATACACTGTTCGGCATCCCGTGTCTGATGTGATGGTCCATAGCTGGACCGGCATATCTTATCTCCTGATTATCCTTATAGGCCGATTGCCAGAATGACGCGGAGTT